>JABUQX010119596.1:5000-17500 GCA_015478945.1 Trachelipus rathkii | reverse complement strand
TATAAACGCAACGAATTCCATGACAAGAATAATACTGAAAATGGTCAGAATGCAGAATGCTGTCTTGGAATAGATGTAGGACAGAAATGTAGATGTTATCAACGAAAATACTATCTGTAAAGGCAATACCTGGATAGTAATTTAGTAAGCTAAACTTTTGAATATAATAATAGGCTAGGTTATTTCTACCATTTTCAAAGGTTTTCATTATTTTACATAATTTTAAAACACCGTAAATAGTGTAAATTTATATGCACACCTATAACGTTTTCAGTCGGTATCATATCATATCATATCATATATCATATCATTTATGACCTTCAGTGAAATTTCTGTGGGCAACATACAGTCCTTGCCGCCAGAGCTTCTATATGCAAAATGTCTTTCACTAATACGTACGTATACATTAACCTACTTATAATTCTAAATTTCAATTACTTCGAATTAAAAAAAAAAAAACTAAAAACAATGCTGAGTTATAATAAACGACTTAATCGCCATGCTGTTTTACTTAGTAAAGAATGGTATGAAGAATTATTTATTTATCGTCTTGCTTCAGAATACAGAAGTATACTTTGCTGAAATGACAGATTTAGCAGTATTCCTCTAAAACACACATGCATCACAAGAACGTTTACTCTCAGATTTTTAAAATGTTAAACAATACCCTAAAGTAAATCGCTATTTTTTATTAATTTATTTATTTAAAAATGGTTAATAATATTTTAAACAACCTAACATAATTTCTTACTCAGTTACGCACTTACACAGTCAGTTTCTCACCCAAACAGAAGAAACTATGAGTTTTAAAAAAAATACGCGCCTAATATTTAGTCATTCCCATATTATTCCCTTGTTTTTCAAGCTATTAAATTTTTCAGAAAATTATTTGTTTTCTTCACCTGCGTTTGGCAGGACTTAGTTAAAGAGAAAAATACTAGTATTGAACTTTTTAAATTATATTTTCTAAAAATAAATGCTAAATTATTACAAAAAAATTTCCCGATTAACTGGCGTATGACTGTATAATTAATTATTTACTTAAACTTCTCAATAAAAATGTGATTTTTGTTAGCATAACTTAACCGCTTGCGAACGCTGACCCTGTTTGGAGAATAGATCCTGTGGAACGATGTTGGAGGAGAGGAGAAAACGTGGTGTACAGGCAATCTTTACTAAAGCGTCGTGTGGAGAGATTGCATTAGTGTGCCGGGCCGCCATGAGTTTTGTGCGTTTGATAATTCCGTCTCTTTGTGACCAACTGAGCCGGCGCTTCCCTTTCAAATTCCGTTGCCCACCTCTGTTCGTGAGGAATTCAATTACTTTGTAGCCTGCTCAAGTGTGACGTAATGCGTGTTTCCCTCTGAATTTAATTCTCCGGTACAATGCTAAAATCAACCTCTAACCAGGGGCCGTGCGTACGTTTGATCTCGAGCTGTTGTTTCCACAGATAAGATCAAGGCAGGTGAGAGCGAATACGTCAATCTTCCTAGTGCGATTAGTCTTTGAAATGAGAAAGCACCCGAATGGTGTTATGTTGTCGCAAACCGATAAATAGTCTAGATCATGACCGACACAAAACACCCTCATCTCTCTTATTAGCCACGTAAGAGAGAAGCTATCTGGAGCTGGCGTTGTAAAACGAAGGAAGTAGGCACACAATACATAGTAAACGAAGAGTATATATATATATATAATATTATATATTATATAATATGTTATTTGACTATAACTCATGCTTAATTAAGTATAAGCATGAGCAAAAAACTTATTTACTTATCTAATATGCAAGGTGGGATGATATGAATTGCCTATATATCTTATATGATGATACAATGCATTATGATATATTATATAATTAATTAAAGTGTTATATTATATATATTATATTATATATAGATATATAGATATAGATTTATTGTGTTATTATTCAAAACTTGCCCAAAATGAGTAGCAGATTCACATACATTTACCATTGTTCGTTCTGTCATTGACACACAATACCGCATCCTCAAGTCATTTTCTTAAAACCTTTAAGCGTCCTTTCCCGACCAGCACACGCGCATCCGTCATCCTTGAACTTTCCAAGAAAATCACCCGTGTCAACTCTCTGCGTGTGCGTATTTCGCGTTATTTTAAACCACCCATCAAATTTTGTACACGCCGATCCCTTCATTTCAACAATTAATATTATAACATCAAATTGGAACCTATAATCAAGCTAAAATTCTCACAAGTATATCAGGCATATTAAAGCAATATAAATTAATGAGGTATTATGAATACTACGACAAAACTTTATTGTACGCATATTAGTGATTCTTAAATAATAGGGGTGCACCTAATAGATTATTTCGTTAGAATTGATACATGGTCAGTAGCTAGACTCCCTTAGTTATATCTTTTAAATAGCCGTTGTAGGAATATATATATATAATTAGTTACAACACTATTATCAAATATTGCGTATATCATGTTATATTTTTCTTATGGAAGCCAACACGATACAGATATATTACTGATATCGGGGGCTGTGTGTGTTTGAGAAGATTAATAACTGTTCAATTTTCTCCTCCGTATTTTTATGTAAGGTCTGTATGGTCTGTAACGGTCACTGACATAGTTGACGATAGGTCGTGGCGAATTCCGCGAGTTGCTGCGACTTTTCACAACGCGCAAAAGCTTTTCTGACAAGGGGCTCTACCGCCAATTGCGTCTTTACCAGTTGTCCAAAAAGGCATTCATTGGCGAATGTTTTTCATGTAAGAACGGATATCGATCATATTACATTGTTACTTACGAATTGTAGTTGTTATGGAAATCTGTGCAGTGATGTGATCTATGTTGTTTTCTTTCACGCCCGCCACTATATATTGGAGGTTTTTTTGGTGTCAACTGTGATTTGTTGGCGAACCACAATAATAAACAACGTATTATATTTAATTATTATTATATATTAATTAATGATATATTAATTAATAATATAATTTATATCAATACAAATATTTATATTATTATATGAAATATATTATCTAAATATTATATTAATATATATAGTTATATAAACGGATATATTATAATTAAGTGATGAAAATATATATATTTTTTTATTAAATAATGAATTAATCCATAAGATTAAAAATTAATGTTTATAGTTTATTTACATATAAATTATAATATAATAGATAATAATATAATAAATATATAATTAGTAATGATATAATATATTAATATATATATATATAATTTAAATATATATTAATATCACTAATATATATAATTATAATATTCTATAGAACCTGATGGAAAAGTGAAAAAAAGAGACACAACATGATATCGTAGACCATGTTTTTGGGGACACGATTACTTTATTAAAAAATATAATCTATATGTGATATACTAAGTAATGACATAATATATATATATTATTAGTTATATAATTGTGAGCTATACCGGGCCCATATTCTCTCCGACAATCATTCTATTGCACACGTGTGCTAAAAGACTTAATAAAGCCGAAATTTAAACAAATAATATCATGCATACTCTAGGCAGACTAGAAATATACACGAAAAATACCATTTTTTATGATTTTACTATAGAGCGAAGGCACATGTGGGAACCTTTCCATAGCACTGTATGATAACTTATAAAAAAAAAATTTCTTTATGGCCATTCTATTTTTTTTTAATTATTCTTTGCATTTATTACGAGATAACCACACTTAAATAATCTCTTAGTGGGTTCATAGGTAATAATCGCTTCTTCTATAGGTCTCATTTGAGCGTTTTCGCAAGTCGTTAAATCCACTCTACATCTAGGCTGTATCTAAGCCTTTTCAAAGTTTCTCATGTCCGTTATAACGTGATAAGTATTTAATGCACACTGAGTGGTAGGTCTAATGAAGAAAGTTACCATAATAGTATGAAATTATTTTGAATATGCTTGTTAAAATTATCGTTTAGTTTTGTGTAGTATTTGAAGTTTGCTCTTTTGAGCTAAGAAGAGTAGAGTAGTTATTTTTTCCCATGAGGCTGATTTAGATTGTCCATTTTTATTATAGTGTTGGACAGTGCCCCAGAACGTTTTATAAGTGAGGACATGTAAGGACTTAATTCCTCACTCCCTCGTTCCCGCTCCACCGCTCGGGAGTAGCTTAGTTTAATTTCCTCACGTGTAGCCTAGCCTGGATAGCGTCCGAGTCATTGAAAGCCGACTCTCCCAACTGTACCGAGTCATTGCTTGTTACCCCTACTGGGTTTATCTCCTTTTCGTCTATACAAATGGCTTGCACTAAATATAAAATCCAAACAATTTGGCAACCATTTTTGCCTAGATGCAACCCGCGACTTTCCTCCTCTCGTGAGTTACTCATAGCTATCCTTAAGCGCGAGCGACCACAATAGAACAACGGGTAAATTGTTAGTCAACAGTTAGGGTCAACAGGACGAATGGGGTAGGTAGTGTCGCCGATTTAGATGTGGAGAAAATGCCGCCTGATGAAGAAAATTGTTATTAATGGTAGTTGTTTAAAACAGCGGAGAAGGTTGAGAACAGAGCATCGTTTCTTGCGTGATATTGACTTATTGAATAGTATATATATAATTATATTTATTAGTTGATTAATTTATATTATATATATTCTATATTTATATTATATAAATTACATTATAATTATTATTATATTATCTGTATAAAAACTAATGATTATATTATAAATTGGTATTTAAGATTATACATATGATAAACTTTCCCCCCTATGGAAATTCACTGGGTGTTGACAGGCTTTCAGCGTGCCTCACTATCCAACTGGTAAGCACCTCAAAATTTTACATACTCCCAACTTGCCTCTGTCGAACCCTGACTATCTAGGACCTATATCGCCTGAGTTTTGGTTAACCTTCCTTTTGCAAGAAGTAGTTCTGAAAAGGATCGACCAAGCAGCTTTCCATCAGAACCTTCAAGGTTATCCATCATTAATTTTATAGTAGTATATACTCAATAATCAAAAGATGTATGACTATAAAAGGATAATACTTAACCATTATTTCTAACTATGAGAAGTAATACATTTTATACTTCCCAGAAGAATAAGGGCAGATCAATCTGTGGACAGTCACCGTCATGGCAACTACCCACGCGAACACCCTAACTACAGGTCCAAGGGTCACACAGATAGGTGCTTCTACGGGAAACGGTGATCAGTAACACAAATTTTTAATAACTAGACTAAACATATTTACGCTCACAGTCTGATAATTAGCGGGAGATTTAATTGTGTATATTTTACTTACCATTTTTTACGAACTTGAGCGATCTTAAGTTGTTAAAGCAGTTCAATTTGTTACTTGATAACCATACTCCCCTAGAGAAGTCAACCCAGTGTGACCCTTACCCGAGTATAGGGCGGTATATATGCGATCTTCCATAGGCAGACTATCAATACTGTTCATCATAAAAGTGATCTTTGCTCTGGTCATATGTGCGTGTTTGTGTTAACAAATAAAGTAATCTCGCAGAGAGGAATCAACAAATGGTCTGTAGGATGTCCTTTTAGCCTCTCGTTGGTCACTAGATCTAGGTTTACGGTAACACGAACGTGGCATCACAACGAACACTATTAGCGATAGAAGTGCGGTTATCGAAACCCAATATATGTTGCAGTTTTAATTATTTGGTCACCCATTGTCTACGTAACTAGTGAGCGATATGTCTAAACTAATTACAGAAAATTTTGGTTTAACTGAATATATATAGTAGTAATACTAAGGATTTACATATTCTTTTATCATCACTTCATTGCTTTAACATTATATACTTAATACTAAATTTAAAATCTTAGTATTTTAAATTTATATTAACTTTTAGTTACTGAGGGATGGATTGGTATATTAATCCGAAATACGTTTAAGTTAATAAATAGTATGATAGGATAAATTAACTTATATAAACTGAATTATATATTAATATCTCAGAACCCTCCATGTTTGAAATGGGAAGTGTTGTTATCGTACCCCAGTGGTTACCCGCCGTTTGATATTTCTAATTATTATTAATAAGTGATATAATTATATATATAATGATATATAATATTATATATAATATTATGGTTTCATTGACGCAGATGAATATCATTTTGATACCTTTTATTTGAATTATTATGAAGTAATTTTAAGGTCTCTTAATATTAGATACTTAACAATTATTTGTGAGTTAGGCTGATGGAACTGAAATGGTCAGTATAAATTTTAAATAAATTAATATATACTAAATAAAAATAAGTTAAATTATAATTAATTAAAATCGCTTACAATTTTATTATTTACGAATAATCGTAACGTGAATTTGGCCAAGCTGCCCGAGACAGAGGATTAAATAATTTTATCTATAATGAGTAGTCAATACATAAATGAATAAAATCTGTTACTAGTCAAATGTTAAGGATTCATAAATAGTAATTTATTGAATCGATAAATTATCAGAATCGATACGATATTCCAATAATAAGCTCAAAGATCCTCCGTTTGCATTGTCGATGCTTTTGATCGTTTGGTTAATAAACTGCCGCAGGGCATTATAGGTTACGGTTCCCGGCTTCTGGTTTTTACTACCCTCTAATTCATTGTGGCAATAACTGAGAGCCGGATCCAAATCTTCTTATCAAGAACCTTGGAGTGCTGGGGGAGTAACGAAGACCTCTATTTCTGACCAATCCATGAAGTGTTGTTAGTGATAATAATGAGCATCAGCAACTGCGAAAGTAAGCTGTACTCATCCTGAAGACCAAAAAAATTAATAAATAATCAGCGTAAACGTGAAGTATTATATTAATAATTTACTCCAAATCAAAATATAATATTTTTACAAAATTGAAAATATTAATTTCTTTTCAACAACTCTTACCTTATTTAATTGTATTCTTAACTTTTTTGAGCAATTCCCGTATTTCTTTTCTACATCGAAAATGAACATCTTAGAACAATTGTTTGCTATATATTAATTCATTAATCTCACTTGTTAAGAAATATTGTCCATATGTTCTATCGAAATCATTTTTCACCCTATCACATCACGGCCATCTTATAAGTGTCTATAAAAGTTTAGAACAAAACTATTTCACTACCATAAAATAGATAATATAAAATGAAATAACGATGTGAGGAGAAAAGAAAAACCTATCCGTTTAAACGCTACCACTGAGAAAATCTCTTACTACAGTATCTAAATATATAAAGGATAAATGTAAGTCAAGAATGGTTAAATTAAAAATATAACGAATTAAGTGATATAAATTATAGAGTAATGACATAAGATACCAGTTCTATATTGTGAAAGACAGAAGGAAAATAACTATCCAGTCTTCTAATAATGAGTTATATGATGATTCAATTGTGAGTCAATAAGATTATTCGGATATACCCTCAGAGGCTTAATATTAATAATGAGTTGGATAATATTAAAATTATCTATTGTTGATATATGATATATAATTACTATAAGCGAAAATTTAACTTGCATCAACATATAGGGATAAAAAACTCATATAATGTATCTAGCTTATTATGAAAGTATATCGTCAATTATTATTTCAAAGTAGCATTTATCAAATGAAAGTTCAAAGGACTTGGCAATGAATAAATGTTTACAAATAATAATACTTGTAAACAGAACCGTTTCTGTCAATTTGTGGACTGTTACGTCAGAGAGATATTTCATGCATATAAAATATTCATAATTGATTCAGTTCGTTGTGTACATTTAAAGCAATTAAAGAATTATTGATTACTGTTTTTGAACTTTATAGGATGTGTTTTTCACACTATAATTCAGTTTGCCGACCAGGAGGCGATCTTCTGTCTGACTCAGATGGTGCGAGAGCAGAGCGAAAAGAAAGCGGTCTCGGCGACGGCGATGAGGGAGGAGAAGACCGAGGCTATGAAGAAGGAACTGGTGAAAGAGGTGGTGGAGAATGACGAGGAGAAGATAAAGGTGAAGAGGGGGGAGTAAAGAATGAAGGTTGTAAAAGAGGAACGAAAACCACTGAATAATTAGGTGCGAAATCCTGAGGTTCAGGAGGATTAACCTTTATGAAAGCTGGCTTGAGACGATCAATAGAGACGACCTCAGTGCTTGTGAGACGTTGGATGATGAAGAACTTTTCTTTCCTAAGTACTACCTTAAATTGACAGTCATACTAAGGTTGAAGAGAAGTTCTGTGGGAGTCATACCTTACAAAGACGTGGATACATGTGGAGAGGTCTTTTGGGATGAAAGAATGTACCGTTTGATGTTGGGAAGGTGCTGGTCTCCATGATACAGCATAGCTTCTCAAACGAGTGATGTAAGAAAGAGGATCAGACGAAAAAGCTGGAGAAGATTGAGAAGAGAATTCTCCAGGAAGACGCAAAGTGGAACGATAGACCAGTTCCGCGTCAGTGCACTGAAGATCTTCTATGAAATCAAAAAAGAAGAGCCTCAGTCCAGGGCTCATGTAGAGGATTAGCTGCCAGAGACGCCTTGAGTTGGCGGTTAAAGCATTTTATGATCACATTGCAAATAGGATGGAAACCTTTGGTGCGAATCCTCTCGGAGCAAGGAGATGCACCAAATATCACCAAAGGATAGATTCAAATTGCTTACCTTGATCAGAAGTCACTGACAGCGATACGACGAAACGTGCAACCCAGTTAGCCATAAAAGCTTTAGCTATGGATTCCGTTGTGACAACAGAAAGAGGAATCGCTTCCTTCCAGCTTGTGAAACGGTCGATACATGAGAGAATGTACTTGTGAAATGGTTGATACATGAGAGAATGTATTGATGACCGTCAGAAGGAGGGAGAGGGTCGACAATGTTGATATGTACTTTCTCAAAAAAACACTCTCCAACTGGCAAAAGATTACCTTTAGGCGCTCTGGTGTACCTCTGCACCTTGGAACGCTGGCAAGGATGGCATACGTGATTCCACTTTTTTATCAGTATTAACGCTGAAAAAAAGGTAAGAATGGACGAGGATTACCTGTAGACATGTCGCAGAGGAGCTTCTTCTAGATTGCAAGGAGAGAAGTGCACTAGAGATGAAGAGAAGAATCCTGCGGAAGAGATGAGCCTTCGGATGCCTGACTGAGCGGTAGCCATGTCTTCATAATTAATGTTAGGGAAAGAGGAAGCAGAGGTAATCTCGATGCGTGAGAGTGCATCAACTGTAAGATTCTCTGTTCATATAATGTGGCGAATGTCCGTGATGAATTGCAAGACATACTCCAAACGACGAGTTTCACTGGCCGAGTGTCGTTCATTTCGGGATGCAGTTTCCGCTTAAGAAAGCTAGGAGTTCCCTCGCACCATCCAGGTGTTGTTGCAGGACACCACCGACGGCAAAATCGGAGGTATCATCCTGGAGGTGAGTCGTGGTGGAGTCTTGAGGGGCGGTGGCAGTGCGGCTTTCTTCTTTCCACTCTCCCTTGGTGGAGATTCCCCTTTCCTTCTGGCGAAGAAACTCGGTGAGTGGGAGGAGGAGAGCAGCTGCAAAGGGTAAGAAGCGATGGTAATAGTTTATCATCCCTAGAACTGCCGAAGATGCTTCTGGGTGTCCGGCAGAGCAAAAGCACGAATGGTAGCCACACGATCTTGCAGAGGACTTGCGCCCTCAGAAGAGACGGTGTGACCAAGAAAGGTGAGAGAGGGTACACCTAAAAGACACTTCTCCGGATTAATACGAATACTATATTCGTCCAATTTGGAAAAGACGGCGCGCAGGTGTTTCCGATGTTCCTCAGTTGTGCTAGCAATGAGGAGGTCATCGAGGTATTCCCAACAAAAAGGTAAGCCTCGTATCACAGTGTCAATAAATCTTTGAAAGGTTTGTGCTGCGTTCCTGGGTCCAAATTCAGTTTAAGGAGCTCAAACAGACCAAATGGATTGATTACAACAGTCTTAGGAACATCCTCGGATGCCACTGAAATCTGGTGGTAGGCTCTCAGCAAGTCTAACTTGGGGAAGACAGTAGCACCGTTGAGGTGAGAGGTGAAGGACTAGATATGAGAACAGGATAGCGGTCACGAGTGGTGATTGCATTGAGGGCCCAAAGGTCCTCACAGGGCGTTAAATCACCTAGGTGAATTTAGGGACGAGATGAACAGGTGAAGCCCAACTGCTCTCAGAAAGTCGGACTATCCCCAACTCAAGCATATTCTCAAATTCGGTTTCGCTGCCTTGAGCTTCTCCGGAGCAAGACGGCGTGAGCGAGTGAAGGTGGGAGCACTTGTGGTCTGAATGTGGTGGAGAATCAAATGCTTGGGTGGGGTGGTCGAAGAGCAAGTGTGAAGAAGAGAAGGATAGTCTTTCTGCAGAAGAGAAAAGAAGGAAAAAGAAGAAGCGGTTGAAGGAGCAACAACGGAAGTGTTCAATAACGCAGAAGGAATTAGAGAGCCCTTAAAGGAAAAGGTGGTGGTCCCGCCCACTAATTGTTTTGCTTTTGAGATCCACCAGGAGGTGGAAATGTGTGAGGAAGTTGGCTCTGAGAATGGTTTGTGTCACGTCAGTGACGAGTAAATCCTATCTGAAGACTCTCCTGAAGGAGAGATCAAGAGTGCAGCAGCACTCACCAAAAATGGCTATAGAGGAGCCATTGGCCGCGTGAAGCTTGAGATGTGGCAAGGCTGCGGTTGCGGCGAGTGTGTCTCTTGAGAGACAGGGGACTTCTGCACCGGTTTCAACTAGATAATATCGCTTAGTGGAGGCTTCCTACACTTTAAGCATGCGGTGCTGCTATGTTGGGCCAGTATTCTCAGCCGCCTCTAATAACTGGCAGACTGGACGTTTCCCTGAAAAATACAAGGAGGAGTTCACTTCTGGGCTTGCACACCAAAGATCCGGTGGTAGAATCACACACCGGTATTGTCGTTCCTCCTGGAGGAGGAAGATCTCCCGCGGGACGAGGAAGCTTCCTGTTGATTGAAGAGCGAGACTGTGGAGTGGGAGAGAGAAAACGGTTAGTGAAACGCCGAAACTCAGTTGTGAGGTCAGCTATGCTGCTCTCCATACAGGTCAATCTTTCCCCTGTAGAAGGAGGTTGAGGAGAAGTAGCTCTTGAAGAAGGAGGAAAAGATTATATATAAGTCTGATCTGGCTGGACGGAAACAGCTGACACCTTAGGCGAGCGGAGCCTCATGACGCTGTCAGCAGTCACCGCAAAGTTCTTAAGGGGCTAAGCAGGGTTAGTGGAAACCAAGATCTCCTGAACCTGCTGGTCGTCTTCTGCAGGAAGAGTTGCCGAGTAATTGTAACCTCCTGAGCAGAAGGAGCACCACCAAGTTGAGATAGCATGGTAACCAGCATCTCAGTCGGTTTTCTTTTCCTCAAGGACACTCTCCGCAAGAGCTGTTCCAATCTGTCCTCATGGGAGGGGGACAGACGAAAAGACAACAGCTTTAGGGTTGTGTATGGGGAGTGTAAGTAGTGAGATTGGTAAAAGCATCTCTAACTTTAATAAGAGAACTCTCGGGCAATGCTGCCATGAATTTTCTGTAATCTTTTTCCGACGTGTCGTCTGAAAAGATGGCTTCGGCCTGCAGGTTCCTGTGGGAGGAATGGAGGAAGAAAACTTAGTAGAAACGAAACGACCTAGACGAACGGTTTCTCACCTGTACTAAACTCTACCACGACAAGGGGCAAGGGGCTCGTATGGGGGTACAAAATAAATATAAAAAAATGTTAATAATAATAATAATAATAATAATAATAATAATAATAATAATAATAATAATAATAATAATAATAATAATAATAATAATAATAATAATAATAATAATATAATAATAAAATAATAATAATATGCTTTCCTGCTGCTGATGGTGATGCTCAGAGGTCCTTGTTCCAACGACTGAAAGCTAGGATTTGGCTGGGTGTTTGTTGGGGCCGTATTGGGTTTGATTGCAACATCTGCGGGAGGAAAGAAGAGGGCCTAGCATCCAAGTAGGTCTAACACTCCAGGAGAGTCACAAAAACGTCTCCTGGTCCACATGGATAATGAACTTCTAACTTTTATGAGTTTATTTCATACAATGTAATGCAGCGTAAAAGATAGCTGGTACGTAAGAAAATATTGCATCAGTTTTAAAGTAATGTTTCGAACATGATATTCAAACGGTCAGGTTGCCAGCTTAGCGATGGCAGCTCCAGCGTGGTTAGAAATAGTCAGAAATAGTCAGCCGCGTGGAATGTAACTAACTATTGAAAACAGTCAGTGACTACACCCCACAGCCTACTTTCTTCAATATATATATATATATATATATATATAATATATAAATTTATATATATATATATATAATATATATTATATATATATATATATATATATATATAAACTTTTTGTCAGTGTACAGGACCCACCACGGCTCACAAAGAAGCGAACACACTGGCGTTGAATAATCAACTCCATGGGTGGTTCCTGGATATACATATTTTAAATGTCGAGGAAAAAATTTGAATTGCGC
>JABUQX010119595.1:20000-33253 GCA_015478945.1 Trachelipus rathkii | reverse complement strand
TCTCTCTCCTTCCTTCTCTCTCTCCGCCTCGTCGAATCCATGCTAGCCTTCCCTCTAAATTTTTTCCTTAGGAAAGTACTACTAGTCAGCACTCTTTACTAACATACTTTTCGGAAGATTCACGCTAACCTCATTCTTCAATCATGTTCGGTTTTTTTAGTTTTCAAAACGACGCTCGACTCTGCTGCACCATGATGACAAAACTTGCCTCTATCTCTCCTCTAAACAATGGTTCTCTCTACTAGATAACGATCGCTATGAATTTTTAAACGGCCCCGTCTCTTTTAACATGTGCCTGAACTATCTTCGTCTCTAAGAAGATTTATTCTTCTCTCCCTCTCGTCGATATTTAGAATCCGCTTTAACCAGGATCAAGTCCTCTAAATCCGCACTTAACAATACTTCATACAAGAAGTAAACCTGCCTTCCTTTCGCTTCCTCCTTCATCACTAACTCCTCTCTCTTGTCCGAGCTTCCTCCTTGCGTTCATTTCCGCTTCGGTCCTAGACCTCGGTCTGTTTTCAAGCTGCTATTCGAGGGCTTTCTCTATTCTCTACGTTCTTAGTAAGCTATATGCTGTGACAATTATTTCCCAAAGACCACCTTGGAAATGAGAAATCGCTTTTTGACCACTACAGCTTAGTACACCCAATCAGCATAAGACTGAGTTGAAAACCAAAGTATTTAATTTTTACGCATGACCATTATCGAGTATCAATATCCCCAACATTATTAACGGAATCTGCCCAAAAAGTAAGTAGCTAGAATGGCCAACAAGAAGCATTACTCTGGGCATATATTATAAAAAAATCCCTTGCTATAAATTCTCCCCCTCGATCTTAGACTATACGTGCAGTTTACATGTAAATATGACAACCTTACGGACTGAGCTATGCAAATGTTTCATTATCAATGCGGGAACAATCTCTATGCTCCCTCCGAGATCCTTTTCACGATCTAATAGCTAACTTACCAGTTCTCATCGCCGTGACTAGTGGTTCACGGGTGTCTTCAAAGATCGTTGCGTCTCGAAGATACAGCAAATAAATCTACTTCAATTAGTTATGCCTTCTCTTCCAATCCTTCACTGGTGCGCGTCATGCCGTTCGTCAGCTTGTACGTCGCATCTAGCTTCAGCTGTTTAAACCATTTGATAGAGTAAACTCTCTCTCGGACATTCTTCATTCTTGCTCCTGACCTACAAATCTCTCTCATCCAGTTGCGAATCTCACTAATCATCTTATCACGCCTTCGCTCTGTTGTGTCATTCTCTTGGCTCTAACCATCTCTTCCCTCAACTCATGAACATGACATGACGCCCTAGTCACACGTGCTTTCTGACATTTCTTATTAAAGTATGAATGACACTATAGAAATAAAAAACTACGTTAAAACTACGAGCTCGCCATTTTTAGAAAATATTTGACCATTAAAAGTCAGTGACTTCTGCTGAAATGCTTGAGAAGCTCGTATACGATTTCGCTCTACCTTCACACTTTACCTAGTTCAGTGACAATCAGTCTATTGAGGACCATTGGATTTCTTCTGTTTACCAGGTGCGAAAGATAAAAAGGAGCTTTTACCTGCTTGGACTTCTTAGCGCATTTAATAATTTCACTTCTCTCGCATAATAATTCAAAATTTACCTTATTCATCTTATTATTATAAATACTAATAATGTTAAAATTAATAAACACTATGTCTCGACGCGCTCCATAGCCATCATACTTTAATCTATGCGCCAGTTCCTAGTTTGTATTTATCGATCTAATGATATGTTTCTTCTAAACAAATAGTGTTTCTTTTAACTTAACTTTCGTAAATTACCATCTATGACCTACTACAATTTGGTACTCCGTCAATATTATCCAGTTTCTAATCATGTATATAAATGCTTCTAAATATAAAAAGCATGCTTCCCTTACCTATCCTTAAAAACTTATTTCCATATATATTATATAGATATATACATCTATATATATATCCTTACTATTACCTATATTATATAGTATATTACTATCTCATCCTATCGAATATATTACTATCCCTAATACCTATATATATATATATTATAGATACACTATATATATATTCAATATATATATATATATAGATTTATACTATATCAAGGTTAAATGTATATAAATCTTACAAAAAGATAAAGGTTCATGAAATTTCACGTGGTATATAAAACTGAACAGCTAAAGTTTCAGGAAAATTCTATGTTTATAACGTCGCGAGTTTAAATGAATCATGGGACAATGTAGCAAATATGTGTATTCGTAGCGAACTGAATGGCGTAGCTTAACAGCAAAATTTGTCCTTGTTTAATACATTTAAAAATTGTACTATGGGGGTTATGACCATATATTCAAAGGTCTGGTCTATTTTAAAATCATGGTACACATGTGCTAATTACACATCCGATTTTTCAGCTAGACATCCTTACACACCCCGTGATCCTTCCAAAACGCGTATGTTTAATGCATTAGAAACGTCCACCCGCGTCACAGAATGCGGTGTCTCAGCTGCATGAAGAAGACAGGAAACTCACTACACTTCGATTATCAACATGTAAAGTATCATATAATATTGACCCTTCCCCCATACTGGACACCAAATATAGAAATAAATTACCCACCACTATAATAGCGTGCATAAAATGCTCCATTAACAATGTTACCATGATGTAGAACGATTTAAAATGCAGATCCCGGCCCCTTATACACCTAAAAATTATCATCTATAGATACGTGCATAGCGTCCTCTGCTGATCAAGATCTTGGGATTCCAGCGTCCGCAAAATCCGATGGCTCCTCTCGATCAACCATTTATTAATAACATAACTATAAGAAATGAGCCATCTGGAACTACGTCAACATTCCAACAGGAGAGCATTTCAAGATGTTGTGGATGGAGTTGAAGAATATTTAGTCTTATATATTACACCCTATTGTATATCTTACTAATCTGCAGCATATAAAACTTTAGAGGTTAACAAACTTTTCTCATTACTCTTCCTATATTAGAAAGTACCCTATATACTTCTTATATATCTACACTTACTAGTATTACACTATATCTATACTTATATTCTCTATTATTAACCTATAGTATTACTCCTATAGTACCCTATATATTTTCATATATATATTATTATTACTTATACTCCTACTATTATAATATATCCTATATTATATACTATATTTTAGTACTTGTATAAATCATGTTTCTTACCCACCCCTAGGAACGCAAAGCCGCAAAGTGGTAAGTTCGAGCAACCCAAACAGCCGTCGGACCGTTGGCAACTATCCCTTCATAATCGGCGTAGTATCGCGCCCTTGGTGCCCTTAAGAGCCAGACCTTAAAAATTGTACCTTACTAATAAGAAAAATTTAAACACACTTTAATTAGAAAAAACTTCAATTGTATCTCTATTCCCATATGTGCAAAATGTTTCAACTTTTCAAAATAAATAAACTAATAAAAATAATAATAATTAATACAAAATAATAAATAGATGAGATAATAATAAAATAATGATAATAATTAATATAATAAATAACTAATAATAATAATAATAATTTATATTAATAATAATAATAATAATAATAATAATATCAATTAATAATAACATAATAATAATAACCAATAATAATATATAACATAATAATACATAATATAATAATCATATCAAACAATCATCATAATAGATAGTAAATAATACATAATAATAATAATAATAATAATAAAATATTAATTTGAAATATAAAAATAATAATAAATAATAATAATAATAATAATAATAATAATAATAATAATAATATATAATAATTAATAGTAATAATAATAATAATAATAATAATAATAATAAAATAATAATAATAATAATGAATAATAATAATAATAATAATCAAATAATCAATAATAACAATAAAAATAATACTTAAATTTGTTCTTACTATATGCAAAATGTTTTTCAACTTTTTAAAATAATAATAATAATAATAAACATAATTTGTAATTAGATATAAAATGATAAGAATCAATAATAAAAAATAATAAATATAATATAATTTAATCAATAATAATAATCATATAATAATAATAATAATAATAATTAAAAATCAATAATAATAATAAAATATATTATAATAATAATAATAATAATAATAATCAATAATAATAATAATAATAAATAATAATAATCAATAATAATAATAATAATAAATAATTAATATTAAATATATTAACGGAATAATTTTGTTTTTCAACCTTTAAACACAAACTGTGGCGAGTTTAAAATTCGAAATGTTTTCAAGTTTTAATGGCAGCGTTTGTTTTTATGAGCTTGCTGTAATTAATAATAATTAACACAGAATTGTGTGATGAACATGACAAGAGTAAGTGAACTTAATAAAGGCCAATTAAACCTACGAAAGAACGTGACACCATTAAAATAAACAATAAAAATAAGTAATGTCGCGCACATGGTCACGACCCATTTGGCCGTGGATTGAGTCTCCACTGTGAGAGCCGATGATGATGATAAAGACGCAACGGGATTCTAGGTGAAGCCTGAAAACATTCAGCTGCTTACCAAAGGAAAGCCAGTAGCATGAGGGTGAGGCATGCAGCAGTGAGCGTGAGAGGCCCATTGTTCGATGACACATCAAAGAGCCGCAGTCATACGAGGCCGGCATAAAAGCACTCATGGATACGCCGAATGAACATTTGGCTGTTTGATTGTCAGTGCTTGTGCAGGCTTCTTTCTGCTCCTTCTATTTACGCTCTCTAATTGTTGTTGGAAAATAATAAAAATAATAATAATAATAAAAATAATAATAAAAACAATTTTTTTTCAAGTTCAAGTGTGCGTTTGTGTTGCTGAGTAGTGGGGAGCGGGGCAAGTCAATGCACAACCAAGTCTACATCCTCTGTCTCTAGCATCCAGTTTAATTCGTTTCCTCTTCTAAGTTTGTATTCTTCCTTCTCCTATCTCTCTCTCTCTTCTTCTCGCTCTCCTCTCCCCGCTCTCCCTCTCCCTCTCCTCTTCTCTCTCCTTTCTCTCTCTCATCTCTCTCTCCTCTCTCTCTCTCTCTCTCTCTCTCTCTCTCGCTCTCTTCCACCTCTCGTCTCTCTCTCTCTCTCTCCTCCCTCTCTCGTAAAAGTTTATTATGGTGTTAGAAATTGGTTTAATTGCTCAGAGTAAAAAAAAAAACTGCAAATAAATGGATACAAAATTATTTACAAAATTATAAAGCCTGGTTTTGCGCGAATTCACTTTATTCTTTTTATTATTTTTCTTGATTGGGCTGTTATCCCGTAATGCATGAATGTTGTTTCTCTCTTCTCTCTCTCTCTCTCTCTCTCTCTCTCTCTCTCTCTCTCTCTCTCTCTCTCTCTCTCTTCTCTCTCTCTCTCTCTCTCCTCTCTCTCTTCTCTCTCTCTCTACTCTTATACTATATATAATATAATATAATATATACTATAATATACCTTATATAATATATATATATCATATATATAGTATACTATATATATATATATATTATATTATTATACTAATATATATATATATATATATATATATATACTACTATATATAATATATATATATATAATATGTATATATATATATAACAAATATATATATATAAATATATATATTATATATATTATATAATACTATATATTATATATATATATATATATATATATATATATAATATATTATATATTTTTAAATATACATATATATATATATATATATATATATATAAATATATTATAATATATATATTATACTTATATCATATATATATATATAATATATATACTTATTAATATATTATAATATATTAATATATATATATATATACTATATATTACATATTTATATATATATATATAATATATAATATATATATATACTATATATATATATATATATAATAATATATATATTAAATTAGCTCTTAAAAGTTAGCTTAGGTTGGGTTTTGGTAAGATAGGTGGTATAGTTAGGTTACAGGTTTAGGTTAGTTAGGTTAGTTAGTTAGGTTAGTTAGTTAGGTAAGGTCAGGTCTAGAAGATTAATCAAGAAAGAGTCGGTTTAGTTTAAGTCAAAAGATACTCTATAAATCTCATTTCGTTATACCATAGCAACTGTTCATATTTTAAGCGTGCGGAGGCTACTGAATACGAAAAAATAACATAAATAACAATACTATATTCCAAAATAGTTTACATTCTGGCATCACCCAAAGAATATTAAGCTGTTGTTTTATGTATTAAATATAAATAGTTCATTAAAGTTATTTAGGTTAGTTAGTTAGGTTAATAAGGAAGAATCGTCATTAGTTAATTCAAAAATATCTATTAAATCCATTGTCGTTATACCAGCAACAACCTTCATAGTTGTTTAAACGTGCTAGGTATATATATTATAATATATATATATATATATATATATAGATATATATATATATATATATAACTTATACCTATATATATATAAATATTTATATAATATATATAATAAACATCTTATTATATAATAGATATATATAATAATATAATATATATATATATATATAACTTTATATATAATATATATACTATAATATATATATATATATAAATATACATAATAATTACAATAATATATACTATATATATATATTAAATAACTATATATAAATATAATATAATATATATAAATATATATATACTATATAATTATATATATTATAATAATATATATATAATATATATACGTATATAATATATATTATATATATACATCTCATTGGGTAAGCCTTGGGACAAATAGCCGATATCTCGCGGTCACATCGATGGCCGTAAAGTATAAATCCCTTAATACTTTAATCATTAATTACTAGTCATAATTTTTATTCTTGCTCTCTCATTATATATATATATCATAATATATATATTATATATATAATACTATAATATAATATACATATATTATATATAATATATATATATATAATATATATATATATATAATATAATATATATAATTATAATATATATATATATATATACCTATGATATATATATATATAATATAATATTAATATATAATAATATATATATATATATATATATATATATTCATTATATAATATATATAATATATATATATTTATATATATATATATATATATATATATATAGATATATAACCCTATATATATATATATATATAATTATACTACTATATATATATATATATAATATATATATATACCATAATATATATATATATATATATATACTACTATATATATATATATATTATTATATATATATATATATACATATAATAATATATATATATATATTATATATATACTATCCCTATATATATATATATATATATATATTATGGAATATATATATATATATATTATTATATTATATATAATATATTATATTATATATAATATAATATATATATATATATTAAACTTTATTTACTGGAAGTCTCTTGAGCCGCTCTCTGGCACAAAGGTCTAAGTGAACTGAAAATTGACGACCAGCGATAGCCGGACAGGCAGAGATTCGCCGCTTCGGTTGGCTCCCTTTTGTTCTTGTTGTTCTTGATTGTTGTCTCCAAGACGAGAGCGGGGAAGCAGAACAGGGAGAGGGGCGTTGGGTGGAAAGCACCTCCAGAGGCATGACGGAGTCCGGTCCAAGTGCGACTCTGTGTGCGGCAAGAAACCGCCGACCACGACGAGCAACGACCGTCGGTGAAAGGGTACGGTGAGGGAACACACTTCCCGACCAGACGAGCCAAAGCACCGGCGACAAGCCGTTGCAGCGAGTGGGTGGCTACAGTCACCGGATACGGCTCCAAAAAAGAACGTGAAGCACGTCGTGTACACGATGTGTGTGACGCACAGCGCTGTGAAGTAAAACAAACACCTCATGAAGACCCATGACAAAGAGTAGATAACAACCACGTACGTTACGTACACAAAATATGAATTAGGACGCACACCGGTCTCCGTGACGTGTTGCCGTGCGTGCCGTGGCCTGCGGGCACGCACCATAACCGTAAAATACACCACGAACGAACGTGGATACACGAAATTCGCTGTGACGTCCACTATGTCTCTGCTGTGCTTCATTATGATATAGATATATATATATATACCTATATTATATACTAATATACTGATATATATACCCTATAGTTTATATATATATAATATAAATATATATATATATATATATATATATATATTTATAAGATACCGAATATATATATAGTCGGTGTCAATTAAAAATAACAGTCTCAATTTAATATCTAAAGCGAAAAGTATCTACAAAAACATATATTAATGCAAAAAATCACCAACATCATTTCAAAAAATGACCGCGTTTGTGTGCGGAGCACAAACATCTTAATCTGTTGGGTTCGTCCTTATTGCAGCCTACACAAAGACATCGGAATGTTTTTCTCTCTCACCGGTTAGGGGTCGCTAAAAAAAAATTTGGTGTCTTCTTGAGAACACCACATGCTCTAAATCTGCGCCACTAACATGTAGTCCAGAGGATTAAGGATGGAGCCTTGGCAGACTGACAACAAATCCAACCGTCGAAAAAAAAGTGGAGCCTCTCCCTAAGCCAAGCTGAGAAGCTTTTCTTTATGTGCCTTCCAGAACCCTGTTGAAAAATTGACTCTGCTGGCTCATTTTTAAGAGGGTTTCGAAAGGGGTTTTACCACATCTTCCAGAACGGTTTGCTGGTTCACGACTGACGAGGTATTAACATTCTTTTCGCAAAAATGTATGCCTGTTAATCCATCGTAACTCATTCCACCCCAAACTATCCCAGAAACAGGATGGTGACCTCTTTGAACACGTAGTATGACTACTGCCGTTTTTATACTAGTTTACCCTAGACGTTTTGCTTGTAAAACATTCTTCTACAGTCGAAATAATTATTCGTTTGTAAAGAGAAGTTTTTTCGGGCGCTTATGTGCTACTCAGCTAAGAGCGTTCTAGACTTTCTCTCCTATTCTTTTCCTTTAGGTGGCATCCATGAAGTAAATGTCCGGGAGCTTCTTTGTAAGCCCTTAACCTTAGGTTCTCTCTTACGACGTGCGATATGGAATTCCTAGGTTATCTGCATTTCACGTAACATGATGTTCTGTTTAGGGAAAGGAATTTGTGCAATTGCAGCATTGACAGACCGCGGTGTTCTTAAAAACCAATATTTGGGTGTCGTCATGAGCAGACCATACGCTCTAAAAGTGCCCATAATATGTAGTCCAAAGGATTAAGATAGAGGTTGCTAGACGGCCAATCATCAACAGCGAGAAAGTGGGGAATATCGTAGCTGAGTCACGATTGAGTACACCTTGCTTTATATGGCATTGCTAAATCTTGTTGAAAGATCTGTGGTTCATTTTGGAAGATAGTTTGACCTAGTGGTTTTACTACACCTTCCAAAACTGTTTGTTGGTGTACGGCTGCCGAGAAATTAAACACATTTTTCACAAATTTGGATGCCGGTGGAGCCATCGTATGTCATTATCCACCAAATTAGCTCATAAGCTGAATGATGACCTTTTTGGACAGTCAGTATGATTACTGCTGCTTCCTTATATGACGCATCATTTACTTTATCATTTTACGTGATATGATGTTCTGTTTAAGAAGAGGAAATTGCTAAATTTATGCCTTTACAGCTCTTGACAGTTGCGGTCCCGACCAAAACAGAGCGTGAGCCTCAGGGCCCTCTACAAGAAGCCGCAAAAAAAAAGAAAAAAAAAACCAAAAAAGAAAAAAAAGAAAAAAAAAAAGGAGAAAAAAGAAGGGCCGAAGAGAAGAACTAGAGACAAAGTAAAAAAACAACGCAACGGGAAACATACGATGTGTGGAATACGTTGGCCAAGCCGATAGTAACAGTCTGATGGTGAACCAAAATACAGAGCGTGGACCTACCAAGAATCTATGAATTTTCACATTCATCATATCCTCGAAGAAACTTTATGGACCACGATTCGGCTAATACCTAGCAGTTGCAGACAGAATCTCATAAATGGGTCTCTTTTTCTATTCATCTTATAGTAGGTTAACGCTTTGCATAACAGCAACACGTGGTTTTGGTTGGCACCCAAACTGCCATATCTATTTTCACCTTGCTCGTTTCTTTCTCCTCTCTCATCTCCCCTACTCTTCCCGTTCCTTCTCTTCTCTCCCGCCTCTACCTACAATTTCTCCTCATCCTTCTACGCTCCTCTCTTACCTCCGCCTCCTCTTCCTCTCCTCCTCCTCCTCTTCCGGCCATCTGCTCATCCTGCTATCTCCTTCAGCCTCTCTCTCCCCCTCTCTCCTCTCTCTCCTCCTCTCCTCTCCCCCTCCTCTCTACCCTCCTCTCCCCCTCCTCCCCTCTTCCCGTTCCTCTCCTCCTCTCTTCTCTCCCTCTCCCTTCTCCTCTCTCCTCCTTCTCCCTCTCTCTCTCTTCCTTCTCTCTCTCTCCCTCGCTCTCTCTTCTCTCCTCTTCTCTCTCTCTCTCTACTCTCAAACTCTTGCTCTCTCCGCTCGTCTCTCTGTTCCTCTCTCTCTCTTCCTCTCTCTCTCTCCTCTCTCTCTCTCTCTCTCTTCTCTTCTCTTTCTCTCTCTCTCTCTATCTCTTCTCAATCCTCTCTCTCTCTCTCTCTCTCTCTCTCTCTCTCTCTCTCCTCTCTCTCTCTCTCTCTCTCTCTCTCTCTCTCTCTCTCTTCTCTCTCTCTCTCTCTCTCTCTCTCTCTCCTCTCTCTCTTCTCTCTCTCTCTCTTCTCTCTCTCTCTCTCTCCTCTCTCTCCTCTCTTCTCTCTCTCTCTCTCTCTCTCTCTCTCTCTCTCCTCCTCTCTCCTCTCTCCTCTCCTCTCTCTTCTCTCTTCTCTCTTCTCCTCCTCCTCTCTCTCTCTCCTCTCCTCTCTCTCTCTCTCCTCCTCTCTCTCTCCTCCTCCCTCTGTGCATGTTCCTCCTAGTCCTCTGCTCTTTCTCTCTCTGATTTTTGCTCTTGGGTCCTCCTGTGTGCTCTCTTCTCTTCTCTCTCTTCTCTTCTCTTCTTCTCGAAACTGTCTCTTCCTCTCTCTCTCTCTTCTCTCTCTGGCTCTCTCTCTCTCCTCTCACTCCTCTCCTCTCTCCTCTCTCCTCTCTCTCCCTCTCTCTCTCTCTTCTCTCCTCCTCTCTCTCTCCCTCTCTCTCTCTCTCTCTTTCTCTCTCTCATCTTCTCTCTCTCTCTCTCTCTCATCTCTCTTCTCTCTCTCTCTCTTTCTCTCCTCTTCTCTCTCTCTCTCTTCTCATCTCTCTTCTCTCTCTCTTTCTCTCCTCCTCTCTCTCTCTCTCTCTCTCTCTCTCTCTCTCTTCTCTCTTCTCTCTCTCTACTCTCTCCCTTCTCCTCTCCCTCCTCTCTCCTTCTCTCTCTCTCTCTCTACTCTCCTGGTACTCTCTCTCTCCTCTAGCTCTCTGTTCTCTCTGGTTCTCTGGTTTCTCTCTCTCTCCTCTCTCTCTCTCTTCTCTTCTCTTTCTCTCTCTTTCTCTCTCTCTCTTCTCTCTTCCTGCTTCTCTACTAAGGATCCCCTCTACTCTTCTCCTACTCTCTCTCTCTCTCTTCCTCTCTCTCTTCCTGTCTCTCTCTCTCTCTCTCTATCTCTCTCCTCTCCTCCTCTCTCTTCTCCTCCTCTCTCTCCTCTTCCTCTCTCTTCCTCTCTCTCCTCTCTCTTTCCCTCTCTCTCACTCTCTCTCTCTCTCCACCTCTCTCTCCTCTCTCTCTTCCTCTCTCTCTCTCTCTCTCTCTCTCTCTCTCTCTCTACATCTTCTTTCTACTCTCTCTCTCTCTCTTCTTCTCTTCTCTCTCTCTCTCTCCTCTCTCTCTCTCTCTCTCTCTCTCTCACCTCTCTCTCTTCTCTCTTCTCTGTCATCTCCTGTTTGTTCTCTCCTCTGTCTCTCCTCTCCCTCTGGGTCTCTCTTGTTTCTCTCGTCTGTCTCTCTCTCTCTCTCTCTACTCTCTCTCTCTCTCTCTCTCTCTCTCTCTCTCTCTCTCTCTCTCTCTCTCTCTCCTCTCTCATTTCTCTCTCTCTCTCTCTCTCCCTCCTCTCTCTCTCCCTGCTCTTCCTCTGTCCTTGGAATGCTCTATCTTCCTCTCTCTCAATCCTCTCCTCCTCTCTCTCTCACTCTCTCTTCCTCCTCGCTCCGTCCCGTCTCGGTCGCCAAAGCTGTTAAAGGCATAACATTTTAGCCAAAGCAATTTCCTCTTCTTAAACAGAACATAATGTCACGTTAAACAGCCGATAAAGTACCCAATGCTGCGTCAGTATAAGATAGCAAGCTAGTAATCTCATTACTTACGTTAATATGTCCAAAAGCGCACATCATTCAGCTTAGTGTCTTAATTTGGCTATTCCGATTAAGACATCTCACGCATGGCCTCCACCGGGAATCCACATTATTGTTAAAGATTTGTGTTAATTTCTCCTCTGCGCTACGTCCGTTCCCCCTGCACCTAACAACATAACAGTTCTCTGGAAGGTTTCCTTGTATTAATTCAATTTTACATATCAGTGCGTTAACACTATCCTCTCCAAAATATACCACAGACTCTTTTTCCAATCAAGATAACAAACTTTGAAGCAATGCCTTCATCTTCTTTAAACGCTCTAAGGTCCTACTCTAATCTCTGATCCTTCAACTACGATTTATTTCCCCACTTTCTTCGCTCTTTTCGTTTTTTGCCTGCATGATTGGCCGCTCTTCTAGCAACCTCTAACTCCTTAACCGTCCTCCCTCGGATTCCGACATTATTTCTTCATGCTGAGCACTCTTCTTGTCTCCAAGATGCGCGTTTCTTCTCTTGTCTCTCTCTCAGTTCTCGGCTCCTGCTTTCTACCGATCTACCCATAATATTCCCGTTGCCTCGTTTGAAGTCAATACCGTTCCGGTCTCTGTCTAACTCGCTTGCGAGAGGTCCTGCGCGCTCACCATACTAGTTCCTTTTCTTCCCCGTCGTATACCACTATTAACATTCACTGACTTTACGTCTGAAATGCAGATACCCAGAAATTCTCTCATACCCTCGCACGCGTTGAATGAGAGAACCTCAGAAACCCTCAAGGTCTGATTGCGGCTCTCTTACAAAAAGCGTATAGCTCCGGACATTCTTGATTCCTACGGGCATTGCCCTAAAGTGAAAGATATGGCGAGGAAACATTCCCTAAATAACGCCTC
>JABUQX010119595.1:0-15000 GCA_015478945.1 Trachelipus rathkii | reverse complement strand
TCATCAAATTATGTGTTATTATTATTACATTACAGCAGCTCATTAAAAACAAACGCTGCACTTAAAACTTGAAAAAACATTTCGAATTTTTAAACTCGCAAACAGTTTGTGTTTAAAGCGTTGAAAACAAATTATGTCGTTCAATATTATTAATATTATTATTATTATTATATTATTATTATTATAATTATTATTATTATTATTATTATTATTATTATTATTATTATTATTATTATTATTATTATTATTATTATTATTATTATTATTATTATTATTATTATTATTATTATTTACTATTCATTGGTTCTATTAAATTATACTAATTATTAAGATCTGCATAAACTACCATAGCAAAATTTGAGTATATTAAAAGAGGATTTTGTATTGTGAAATATTACTATTTTATCTGTTTTTATTAATAATCTATTACTGTTATTATCAATATTATTGTTATTGCTGTTATTTATTAATTATTATTATTATTATTATTATTATTATTATTATTATTATTATTATTAATTATATATTATTATTATTATTTATTATTATTATTATTATTATTAATATTATTATCTATTATTATTTTATTATTATTATTTATTATTATTATTTATTATTATTTTCATTATTACAAATTATATTTATTATTATATTATTATTATTATTATTATTATTATTATTATTAATTATTCATATTATTATTATTATTATTATTATTATTGTTTATTCATTATTATTATTATTATTATTATTATTATATTATTATTATTATTATTATTATTATTGATTATTATTATTATTATTATTAATATATTATTTTTATTATTGATTATTATTATCATTATTTTTATTATTTCAAATTATGTTTTATTATAATTGTAATTATTTTATCTTTATTATTACTGTATTTTCCTTTCCTGAAAACATTTTGCATATATAGAAAACAAATTAAGTTTCTATTAAAAGTTGTGTAACTCTCTCTCCTCTCCTCTTAATACATTTTAAGGGTCTGGCCCTTAAGGCACCAAGGCCGATAATTACCCGTTGGGGTGGCAACTCCGCTGTTTCCATTGCTCGAAAACACTTAACCACGTTGCGGCTTTGCGTCTGTCTGTTTAGCGGTATGTTAAAAAAACATGTTATATATATATATATATCATATATATTATATATATATATATATATATATATATAAATTATAATATATAATATATATATATATATATACTATAGGAAATATATATATATTATATACCCTCTCATATGATATAGGTATATACTCTTCTTAATATAGAGGATATGAAAAAGTTTTTACTCTAAAATTTTTGCTGCATTAGTAAAATTATTACATGAGGTTGTTCCAGCTACTTCTTAAATAAATTATTCTTCACCTCCATCCACAAACATCTTGATGCTCTCCTGTTGGAATGTAACGTAGTTCCCAGATGGCTCATTTCTTATAGTTGTTATTACATAATTGATCAGCCTCTTTTTTGCAAGCTCATTAAGATCTTTATCGGCCATTGCACGTATCTTAGATGAAATTTTTAGGTGTATAGGGGCGGGATCGGCATTTTTTAAATCGTTCTACATTAACTGTTTATGTTTTATGCACACTATTTATCTCCGTAATTTTCTTTATATGGCTGTCCAGTATGGGGATCATATTATTATACTTTAATGTTATATCGAAGTGTATAGTTTTCATGTCCTTTCCTTCACTGCAGCTGAGGAACACGCATTCTGTGACGTGGACCAGTTCCTTAATGCATAAACAATACGCGTTTTGGAAAGGATTCACGGGCGTGGTGAAGGTTGTCTAGCTGAAAAGTCGGATGTGTAATTAGCACCAGTGTACCATGATTTTAAAATAGACCAGACCCTTTGAATATATGTCATAACGCCCATAGCCATGGGCGCCGGCAAGATGAATTCTAGGGGCAATGCTGTTAACGCTACCCCATTCAGTTGCGCTACCGAATTACCATATTTGCTACATTGTACCATGATCATTTAAACTCGCGGACGTTATAAACATGAATTTTCCTGAAACTTTAGCTGTTCAGTTTTATATACCACGTGAAATTTTATGAACCTTTATCCTTTTGTAGGATCTATATACATTTAACTCTTAATATATATATATATATATATATATGATATATAATAAAATATAGTAAAATATATATATATATATATATATATAGTATATATATATATATATATATATATATATATATATATATATATATATCTAATATCTATACCTCCTTATATATAAATATATTATATGGAAATAAGTTTTAAGGAGAGAAGAGCATTTTTTATTTTAAAAGCACGTTTGATGTGACATAATTAGAAAACTATATAATCATTACATACAAATTTTTAGCATCGAATATATTTACAAGCTCATTAAAACACACATTGTTTAAAAAAACATATAATGAAATAAATACAATAGACTCTGCATAAATTAGAGTATGTTGGCTGAACAGGTCGAGACATAGTTTTTATATAATTTACATTATTATATTTTAAAAATAAAGTGATATAATGATTATTCAAAATAAATTTTAAATCCAAAGAGTCAAGCAGGTAGACAGCTCCATTTTTCTTCCTGAAAACGGAAATCCAATGTCCTCCTGATGTCACATGTCGAGGTGAAGTGTTGAATACGAATCCGGTATCCTTCTCCAGTTTCACAGAGTCTACTTCATTAATGGCAAATACTCCTAAAAATCGAGGCTCGTTTTTAAACATAGTTTTTATTTCTTCTTCATTCATCTTTAATAATTCAGAAGCACGTTGCGTGCTCTGTCAATTTCAATGAGTTGAGGATGTTCCAGATAAACAACAACAGTGATAGATGATTGTAGACTTCCACTGGATGAGAGACTTAGTCCTAATGTCCCCTTTCTCAAAATGTTTAAATGACTTGCGCTACAAGCTGAAAAGTCCGCGCTGAGGTCGAAAGCATATAAATTACTATTATTTGCGTATTCTTCAAGATTTACACCCGTACCACTATCACCGCATGAAACTGTATTAGCTATTAGATCGTGAAAAGGTCTCGAGCATAGAGATTGTTCCCCATTGTATGACATTTCATTGTCACGTCAGTAAGGTTGTCCATTTACATGTAAACTGACACCTCTAAGTCCGAAAGGGGAGAATTTATAAGAGGATTTTTTTTATAATGCCCAGAGTATGCTACTTGTTCGACAATTCCTACTCCTACTTTTTGGGGCAGATTTCCGTTAATAATATTGGGGACATTTATACTCGATAATCCATGCGTAAAACTAAATACTTTGGTTTCAACTCTTCTGATGGGGTACTTAGCTGTAGTGGTCAAAAGCGATTTCTCAATTTCCAAGTGTCTCTGGGGAAATAATTTCACCTTTCTAACATAGAGAAAAGCCTCTAGCAGCTTGAAAACAGGTTCTGGACATACACTCGTAGCAGCAGGTTTACTTTTATTTTAAATGCAAATTTAGGACTTGATCTGGTTAAGCGGATTCTAGTATCTACAGATGGGAGAATAGGTCTTTATTGAGAGAAGATATCGCCATTTAAACGGCCGGAAAATTAATAAGTGTTATCTATACCTTTAACATCTTTATCTACATGTGCAGCCTCGTCTTTGAAACTATAAAAACCACATGATTGAAGATGAGATTGCTTAGAATCGTCCGAAAAGTTTAGTAAATGCTCTATGTAACTTCCATAAGGATAATTAGGAGCTGTCGCACCGAGTGAAGTTTCATTGAGATAAACGTCAATCTGATTAAAACAAGTATACAGGAAATTTGACTCTGTATACACTATGTGGTCGTCACCGAAAGGAAGATCTGTCCCATCTGGCTTTGTCAATTTCGTTTTAAAATATAAAAACACATTGGATGGATCTAGATACTGATCTGAAGTGCCTGGAATATTGAACCCCAGAGGAACATCGGTGCTGGTGATCGAGTGCTGATGAAGTTGGTCTCGCTCACGCTAATCTGAGTAGGGCTCATAGAGAAGAGATCCAATTCGGTCTTGCAGCAGTCTAGGCTAGAAGGATGAAGGAAATGCATCTTGGCAGTATGAAGGCTGGCTGTATAATGAGAAGGTTAGTGGTTATACGTTCCTTATATACAGGATAGCTGCATGGTGACACATTTTAGGTGAAAGATGGCTATTAGTAATTAAATAGCAAACACATCAATGCATTTTTTCGTCAGAGGTCTTTTATCCTTAGGCTTTTTCTTAGTTGTGATTTCCTGCGTCCTTTTTTCGTCAGAGGTCTTTTAACCTTAGGCTTTTTCTTGATTGTGATATTCCTGGGTACTTTAACTTGCGCCTTACCTTGACCTGTCATTTTACGCCTTATTCGGTTCTTAACGTCATCCAGCATCTCATCAGAAACATCAGCAATTCGTCTTTTTAATGATGCACGTGGATTGGCACCTGCCGCTATATCTTGTATAGTGTAGGCCTGTTCTTATAGCTTTTTTACCAAATATTCACCACCTCTTCTAAACAGGGGCAGTGCGCTTCTCCATATTTAGTGAAGAATCCTCGAAGACCATACCCTCTTTGTAATTTTGACCCTACGAATACTCTTTCCCTATTCATTACTATTTGTACTGGAGCTTCTTTCTTATACTATCTTTACACTGTAAGAGTGTGTTAATGAATGAAAAAAATATAATTGATTACACCATTTATATATCTTACAGCTGCGTCTATTTCTTGAAGGATTTCCAATAGCATATAGATAAGATTTTCAAAACTGCTTAAAAATATTCCATCATGTTATAGTTAAAGCGAATGCTTCTTTCTAATATGAACTTTACACAATAGTGTTCCGCTCGTGAATGGGTAAGGCCTACCTTCTACATCCTTTATATGCACTCTTATAGAACCAATTTGGGATTTGCTTAATGCAAGATAGTGAACATTAGGGAATGTTATTACTCTTCCCTCTTTAGTTAAATACACTACTCTTAACAGAGGAGCTGTAATGTCCCCTACATATTGATGATCCACTATATCGGTGTAAACGTACGCCATGCCTGGATGTTTGAGCATCTCGGAGGGGGCACATGTAAATTGTAGCACCCTGTCTTGTTCATCATTGATCTGCTCCCGGGTTATGGTATGATTCTCCACCGCTAGTATAACTCTTTTCAGCATAGTAGGGATATCATGAAGTATGTCTAGCCATCCGTTGCGCTCACGGACGTGTTTTCGCTGCCATGATGACTGCTTGAGAAAAAAACATATCCCTGTTTTTGAAGTTAACGCTAGCTGTTGACCTCAGCGTAATTAATACTTCATCTTCAGAGGGCTGAGGAAGTGTACTGTAAACTAGGTCTCTGCATATTTTACTGGTCGTAAAAAACTTATTTAAATAGCTGAACATGGCAGGCACCGAGTTAAAATAAGTCTTCTTCAGTACAATTTTTTCAAAGAAGTATTCTTTTGTACCAATCGTCACACGGTTCAGATCACCGGTGTTTTTCACTTCTAATATAGTTTCAACATATTCCACACTTCTGTAAACCAATATCCAGTATAGATTGTGTGGAATATTCTCCATATTAGTGTTTAATATCATCTCACACAAACCTACTTCAAACATGTCTCTTTCAATCTCAAAAAGGATTCATTAACTCGGTTGTGAAATCAGAGAGTTTGTTATCAGGATGTAGATTCATCGAGGCCGATGAAGGCAGAGTTAAACAGAATTGATTTGCACTCTCCATGATTACGATGAATACTGATTAATAATTCTTAATTTCGCCTGTTTTATATAGGAATTAAACTTAACAAGGTACCCCTCCCACTTGACCAGAAATTGTCTATTTCTACCAAAACGTTTTGAACTTCATATCTTTTCAATTTAACATAAGTGGATCTCTATTATATATATATATATATATATATATATATATATATATATATATATATATATATATATATATATATATATATATATATATATATATATATATATACTAAAGGATAAGTTTGTTTGTTTTTCCATCTAGCTCTGTTATTCAAGCCACAGACAGCCATTTACAAGTTGAATTAAAACTAGAGTTAACATATGTATATATTTATATTTTTTTAAATTTAAAATAAATATAAAATATATATATATATATATATATATATATATATATATATATATATATATATATATATATATATATATATATATATATATATATATATATATATATATATATATATGCTATATGAAAATAATAATAATAATAATAATAATAATAATAATAATAATAATAATAATAATAATAATAATAATAATAATAATAATAATAATAATAATAATAATAATAATAATAATAATAATAATAATAATAATAATAATAATAATAATAATAATAATAATAATAATAATAATAATAATAATAATAATAATAATGCATAACTAAGAATTAATCCACTTATGCTTAGGGTAAGGCCCTTTTCTTATTCTTCCTTTGACCACACGTTTGAGTTTATCTGAAGCATAAGACGAACCTGAGGGACTGGAATCGGGTCTTGGTGTTTTAGGAATATCATCCAAATCTGCTAATCTACGGGTGTTCAAGATTAAAGTTCGGGGAAAATTAATAGTCTAAAGTTCCTGTTTAATACTCCGCCATCCCGTTTCAGCTCCTTTCTTCCAATCACGTGAGAGATCTGCTATTAAATCTACAATATTTGATACTGTAACTATTTCGTCATCAATGATGATTTGACCTAATTCATTCCATGTTAATTGTTCTTTTAAAATATTATATAACGCTATCCCTGATTTGCGAGCCTTATTCGGTAAGCTCTCCTCCAGGATATTTTTAAAGTTATCTTCATTCTTCACTTCGGGTTTAAAGTCATCTGATATATTTGAATCCGCGGTGAACGTCTTATTTAATGTTGTATGTAAATGCAAATATTTGGGGTTTAATAATTTCTGCATGGCATCTTGGTATAAGATACGTTTCTCTTGGATGTTAATGTCTGAATTTAATATCCGATACACTTCGTTCTCGTAATTGTTTATCTGTTCAACTTTAGGATCGTATAAACTGTAAGGTAGAGTTTGCTGGTGAGACTGTGTATCATTCAAGAGTTGATGATTCTGCTGATAAAACTGATGATTGGTCGGTAGGGCTTGTAACGAGGGTGTCAATGTCTGAGGTTGTGATTGCAGGGGGTTTTGCACAGAAGAAGTAATATTACACTTCATTTTCTCATACTCATTTTACGGTAGTACAGCCACCTTCTTCATTATGCAGATATCCACTTTGTAATCAGAGGAGAAATAACAGAGAGAAGTAGAGGTAGGAATATACCACCTCCCTTCTGTAACAGCTTCTTTTTATTTTCCAGATGTTTTATGTTACGGGAGAGCTTTTTAATGATGTTTCTATTTCGGAGTAGCTTCACCTTCTGAGACCTGTTTAAAGGAACATTACCCTTTATAAGATTTAAGCAGAGCTAGCATGCACACTGGATGAATTTTTTATCCTCACAGATTAATTTACGCTTTTCAGAAGGCCTCATTTTTTAAAACTTTTTTATAAGAGGTAAATACTTTACAACTAAAGTACTCATTATTCAGGAACAGCAATATGTAATACCTTTAAAATATCTCAAACGTTCAGTGAGAACTTACCAACAACAACCTGTGGTTAACGATGAAAGCACCAAAATGAAACTCCGGATTCGTTTTGTATTAGACCAGTGCAAAATAGTATTATTTATTACCATTAAGTACCTTGTAGAGCATTCATTATTTAAAGATGAAATGTTGAATCAAAATAACCACTATTTTAACAAGAAAATAATGCAAATGATGATTGAGTAACACGATCGGATATGTAGAAATATTTTAATAAAAAAAATAAAAAAATAAATGCTTCAGGTACTATTATCCAATAAAGAAAATAAAATATTTTTATATGTAGGAAAGCCAATATATATATATATATATATATATATATATATATATATATATATATATATATATATATATATATATATATATATATATATATATATTAAATATATATTAAATAAACGTTAGAATATTAATATATTATGCTTTGAATTATATAGACTGGACGCTTTGAGCTAAACCAAACAAATATATCTATTCACCATTATAGAAAAATAAAAATGAAAAATTGTATGTAAATTTGTACAGGCGAATCAAACAGTGATTGCAATGTTGCGCGATCTCTAACGTTGCAACGTTGAAGACTTTGCAATGTGTTAGAAATATAATGTAAACCATTTAATAAATTTTATTACCTTTCTAAATTAAGGTTACCAGACGTCCCGTATTTTCCGGGACAGTCCCGTTTTTCAAACCACTGTCCCGTTTTTTGTATCCTGTCCCGTTTTTTAATCAATTGTCCCGTATTTTAAAACAGATGAAAATGAATCCAAATTTTTATGCTTATTTTACAACTTACGTTGGTAAACATTATAAATCTTGAAATTTAGCAGCTGCAAGCAGCATATAGGCTAGGCATGAAATCGCTATACTTATAAAGGCAGGAAAACTGAGAAGAGATCATGTTCGAAACATGTAGATGTAGTCTTTGAATTTATGTACGTGAATAAGCGAAGGGCGCGAAACATGTCAAAAAAAATAACAGTCTTCTTTGATCGCTCTGTGTGACAACAAGTTATTTTTGTGATTTAAAAATTAATTATCTTTATATATATATATATATATATATATATATATATATATATATATATATATATATATATATATATATATATATATATATATATATATATATATATATATATATATATATATTAAAAATTAGTGCATAAGACGCGCTCTCCTGGTCTTTTAGTTATTATTCAATATATTTTAAATATATTGATTTTTCTTGTAGGATTCGTAAAATCAAGTACAGGTAATGTAAATTTATTAAATCTAAGCATAGTTAAATTATTATAATTCCGTTTATAAAATCGTAAACCCAGGCCATTTTTACTGAACTTGCCTATGTTTCATAAGTCATAACAAAATAGGGATTAATTAAAGATACGTTACAAAAATATCGACATGAAGTTAACAAAAAGCACCTTTTCAAATTTTTTTTTTTTTTTTATGAATTTTATTTGAAAATCGTATGTGAAGTAACATTTTTGCAATTTTTTAGTTCTTTTAATTGTTATATTTTTAATAGAAATTTACACTCCTGACCCCGTGAGTACTGGATAAATAATACAATTTTTATTTATAATGCATTTTTAAATTTTCTTATTTTACAGAAATTTATTTTTATACATTAAAAAAATATATTATATATAACCAGAAAACACAGATAAAAATATCGAACAGATAAAAATATATAGATATATATATATATATATATATATATATATATATATATATATATATATATATATATATATATATATATATATATATATATATATATATATATATATATATATATATATATATATATGCAAATGCATGACAGAATGGGTATTTCTATGAGGGATTCGCCCCCGTACCCCTTACCCCTTACCCGTGACAGTTGAGGAAATAAAATTTTTATGTATAATGCAAATATTTTAAAAATTTCTTACTTTACAAAAAATTATTTTTATACACTAAAAATAAATTTCTCTAGCACTCACGGGTCGGGAGCCGTCTTATTCACAATTAACATTATATATATATATACCTATATATATCCTATATATATATATATATATATATATATATATATATATATATATATATATATATATATATATATATATATATATATATATATATATATATATATATATATTCAAAGCTAAATTTTTATTAAATTTTAAGGCCTGTTGAAAATTTAAAATTAATTGAAATAATGGCCCCCAAAGGCAAGAGGAAATGTGTTTTCAATAAGGACCTTGAGAAAGAATACCCATATATGAAAAAGACATTTACGGAATCATGTGTTCGTTGCAACATATGTTCTTCCAGCTTTAATATCAGTCATGGAGGAAGAACAGATATTACACAACATTTAAATACTGAAAAACATAAAACTGCTTTGCGTGCCAGTGCATCAAGTTCAACACTCACAACGTTTTTCAGAAATGACATTTTTGGTGACAAAGAACTTAAATTAGCCGCGGCTGAAGGAGCATTTGCCTATCACTTAGTGCAACATAATCAATCTTTCAAATCTATGGATTGCTCTTCAAAATTAATCAAGACTTGTTTTGACCCTAAGTTTACATGTGCCCGTACAAAAGCGGAGGCAATTGTATTAAATGTCTTTACTCCAATAGCTATATCGGAACTGCAGACTGATATTCGAGAAGCCAATTTTATTTCGATTATGACCGACGCTTCAAATCACAAGGACATAAAAATATTCCCAGTACTTGTTAGATATTTCCAACCTGTTAAAGGGATTCAGATGAAACTTTTAGAAGTAAAATCATTGCCCTCGGAAACATCTAACACAATCTCTGCATTTTTAATTGAATGCTTAAAAAATATGAATGCAAAAGAAAAAACAATAGCTCTCTGCGCAGATAATACTAATTGCAATTTTGGGGGTATATCTAGAAAGGGCGTTAACAATGTTTTTACAAAACTCAAGGAGGACTTGGGACATGGTTTAGTTGGAATAGGATGTTCTGCTCATATCATTCACAACACTATTCAGACAGCTGCTGATGCTCTTCCTATTGATATTGAAGGCATCGTTTCAAAAATATATTCTCATTTCTATATATACACAGTAAGAGTTGAAAAACTTAAAGAATTTTGTGAATTTGTTAATCAAGAATACAAGCAAATATTAGGATATAGCAAAACCAGATGGCTTGCTCTACTCCCTGCGGTTGAACGTCTTCTGACAATGTATGCCCCCTTAAAATCATTTTTTGAGTCACAAGAAAAATGCCCTTTTGTGATAAAATCATTTTTTGAAAATCCTTTATCTGAAGCATGGCTTTACTTTATCCACAGTCAAGCGTCCACTTTTCACATGACTATTGAAAAGATTGAAGGGGATACAATTACAATTTTCGAAGTAATGTCAGCATTAAATGATTTACAAAATAATATGGCCTCTAAGAGCGAAGACTGCTTTATTCCATTAGCTGTAACAACGATTCTTCAAAAATTGGTAAGAGAAGGCCTGGAATCAGAAGTTGCAAAATTTAAACAGTATGTTCATACATTCTACAAAACTGCCTTTGATTATTTATCTAAATGGATCAATCCACTTAAAAACTTAAAACAATTTACTTGGGTAACACTAAAGAGAATACCGTGCTGGGAGGAAGTAGCAGAAACTCTTAAGTTTATTCTCGAACTCATCCCTACCTTTACAATAGACGAGACTGCACTTTATGACGAATATGTGTTCGTTAAACAGTATGTGACCCCAGAAATGTTGGACAATTGGAATTCAAAGAAAACATCTCCTGGTGATTGTTGGGTCGAAATCATTTCGCACTTTCAAGCTAAAAATGTGCCATATTCTAATATCCTGAAAATGGTTGAATTTCTTCTTTGTTTACCAGGAACTAATGCTCCAACAGAAAGAGTATTTTCTGCTATGAACTTGATTTGGACAAGTGAAAAAACTCAACTGTCTGTGAAAACTTTGAAAGCAGTGTTAATAAACAAATTTAATTTCGATTATACGTGTTCCGAATTTTACAGAATGTTGCTTGGTGAAATTGATATTCTAAAAAAAATACATTCATCTGAAAAATATTTGTGATACTTCCATTGCCCTTAATAAGCGGTAAGAGTATATATATATATATATATATATATATATATATATATATATATATATATATATATATATATATATATATATATATATATATATATATATATATATATATATATAATATATATATATATATATATATATATATATATATATATATATATATATATATATATATATATATATATATATATATATATGCGCGAGTGAGTGCGTCCCGTATTTAAGATCATAAAATATGGTAACCTTATTCCTAAATACTTTTTGAAAATAATAAATATTATTATACATAAATGGTACTCAATAAATTATTGAAAATATTACCGCTGCACAAAATAATTTTATGTATAAAAATATAGCTATTCACCATAATAGAAAAATAAAAATGAAAAATTGTATGTAAATTGTGCAGGCAGATCAAGCAGTGATTATGATAATTGCTGATACTATAACGTTGCAACGTTGAAGACTTTGCAAAGTGTTAGAAATATAATGATAGCAAACCATTTAATAAATTTAACATTAACTTTCTAAATACTTTTTAAAAAAATAATAAATATTTATCTTTATAAATATTAATAAATAAATTATTCAAAATATTACCGCTGCACAAAATAATTTTATGTATAAAACTTTACCTGAATTACATTCGTTTCGACGACAGGACCAAATGTTCGTTTTATACAGCATGATGCATAAATTACGGTCTCTTACTTTAAAATCTGATTGTGTATATTCCTTTTTACATACATAACAACGATTAGCATTTTCATGATTCATTTCTTCTTCTGAAGTTAAATTCATTGGTTCGTTCATTTTCAGTAATTCATAAATTCTTTTTGATTCTGAAATTAAATATCCTATAAAGGTTTTAGATGCTTCTTTTCCTTCATATATTTCAAGCTTTGAATATTCATCTACATCACATTTCGTATAACAACACCAACTGTTTGGTTGATGCTTCTGTAAGTTAATGGTATAAGAATCTTTAGGATTTAGTTGGCTCGTATGTATTTTTTGTAAGGTGCTCTCAAAATCTGCATATATAACCAATGGATGTCTGAATTGTTTATAATACAGTTTAATTTAGAGACTAGACCTTCTGATAATTCCATTCTTACCGTTTTATGAATACTACATTCTGGTAAATGATTATCTAATAATTCTTTTTTATAAAAACTATGCAAACAAAATCGACATGGATAAGTTTTCTCTTTATGCTTTTTATCTATGAATGGACTCAAATGTTTCATCAGTAAATAATGTGTATTTTTATCATTTGATATTAAAAGTAAATCAACATATTTAGTTTTCTCAACTTTTGTAATTCTTAAAGGATATAATATTTCTTTTTCATCTAGTCCAAATACGTTAACTGACACATCGTTGTGGTTCTCGAATTTATTAATCTGTTTTAATTGAAGTGGAAATTCTATTCCTTTTCAATTGTAATTTTTAGATACTTCTTTTATTCTTGTTAATAATCTATGTAGATGACCTTTATCTAAACAATCAGATCTTGCTCTGCACCATTTGAAACATTCGCTATCATTTTTATTTTGAATATTTATCAATTCAAATTTTGTGTTTTTATATTTGACTGGAGTTTCAATATATGAAGAAGCTCTTAATAGTTTATATTTTGCTATCTTTATTTCAAAATTTTAAAGTTTATTGATAATCCATCATGAAGTTTGACATAAATTTTAGGACGTACTATGTGTCCTACTAAAAAACGTAGAATATACAGACATGTTGTTTCTATTCTGTAGGTTACTATCTTACATTCTTTGGTCAAATTAAAGATTATTGCCCCACAAGTAAAAAGTTAAATAGTTTTACTTAATTTTCAGGACCTACTTTGAGTCGTACAAAAAAGGTAATATATACTGATACTTTGGATCTCTTCAATAGGTCACTGTCGTACATTTTATATTAAATTTAAAAACTGTTGCCCCTCAGTTAAAACGTTATGACTCACAACGTTGATGCTATATTCCAATTTTCATATTTTCATTCAAATATTTTGACCCATATTTCAGTTGGTACTTTTCAGTAGGTTACTCTCATACATCATGTAGTTTGACCCATATTTTAGGACGTACTATGGGTCTTACAAAAAAACGCAGAAGACACAGAAATGTTGTTGTTCTTCTGTAGGTTACTATCTTACATCCTGTGGTCAAATTAAAGATTGTTACCCCTCAGGTAAAAAGTTAAATGTGTTTACTCAATTTTCAGGACCTACTTTGAGTCGTACAAAAAAGGTAATATATACTGATATTTTGGATCTCTTCAATAGGTCACTGTCGTACATTATATATTAAATTTAAAAACTGTTATCCCTCAATTAAAAAGTTATGAGTCACAACGTTGATGCTATATTTAAATTTTCATATTTTCATTCAAATATTTTGACCCATAATTCAGTTGGTACTTTTTAGTAGGTCACTGTCATACATCATGTAGTTTGACCAAAATTTTAGAACGTACTATGGGTCTTACAAAAAAAGGTAGAATATACAGACATGTTGTTTCTCTTCTGTAGGTTACTATCTTACATTGTGTGTTCAAATTGAAGATTGTTGCCCCTCAGGTAAAAAGTAAAAAGGTTTTACTTAATTTTCAGGACCTACTTTGAGTCGTACAAAAAAGGTAATACATACTGATATGTTGGATCTCTTCAATAGGTAACTGTCGTACATTCTATATTAAATTTAAAAACTTTTGCCTCTCAGGTAAAAAAATACAAGAGTCCCAACGTTGATGCTATATTCTACCTAAGCTCGACTACGCTTTATTGCTACCAGAATGTAAGTGTTTTAGAGTTCTTCAAAGAAGATACCTCAAACACCTGCCTAAATTACCTAGGAGTCCAAGTTTTCCATGAAAGTGATTTAGTATGAATGCTAATTTTTTTCAACTTTAGATTTCTTTATTACTAACACTTAAAACGATATACCTAAGCTCGACTACAATTTATTGCTACACAGAATGTAAGTATTTTAGAGTTCTTTAAAAAAGATACCTCAAACACCTGCCTAAGTACAAGAAGTCCGAATTATTACATGAAATTGATTTAGTATGAATGCTAATTTTTCAAATTTAGATTTCTTTGTTATAACATAAAACGATGTACCTAAGCTCGCTTTATTGCTACACCAGATGTAAGTATTTTAGAGTTCTTCAAAGAGATACCTCAAACACCTGCCTAAAT
>JABUQX010119594.1:20000-22463 GCA_015478945.1 Trachelipus rathkii | reverse complement strand
TGTTGAATCCTATAAAATTTACCGAGGAACTAAAAAAAAAAAAAAAAAAAATAACATATCTCGAAAACTACAAAAGCTACAGGAATGAAATACATTTTTAAAATCCTTTTATTTTTAGTCTGAAAATGTAACAAAAAAATTAAAAAAAATTGTTCATGTGTAAATTGGCTATTTTTTTTGGGTGGGTGCTGGGACATAGTATATATATGATATGATATTTTGTAAAGGTATTACACGGCAATTTAGGGGTTTCGAGCGACGGGGAAAACAGGGGGGACGTTTTCCATACCCCGTAGGGAGGGCGGAGGAACCCGCGACACCCAAATACCAAAGAGCGGGGTTCCGGAGACCCTCCCGGAGGTGGGGAATTAGTCCCGTAGTTCCCCTGAAGGCCGAGAGACCCCGACCCTGCCATCAGTGCGGTATACCCTTGGTATTCTTTAGTTAAAAAGCAAATTTAATAGAAAGTCTACTTATTTTAACGAGTAACCTCAATAAAAGCTTCAAATAGGCCTTCTAAATCATATTACTATATTATTTAACAATAATTTTTTTATTTATTTATTTTTTTTACATTTTCCGGTCTAAAAATGTGCGAGGATTCCAAAATGTATTCCTTTTCGCTGTAGCTATTGTAGTTTTTGAGATTACAATTTTTTTTTTTTTTTTTTTTTTTGCATTTTCCGCACTAAAATTGGACCAGCATTCCAGCAATGTTCTCCTCTTCCTGGTAGCTGTTGTAGTTTTTGAGATAAGGATTGTGTCCAGAGGCTGACCATATATATATATATATAGAGTATATATATATATATATATATATATATAGAGAGTATATATATATATATATATATATATATATATATATATATATATATATATATATATATATATATATATATATATATAGTCAGCCTCTATAGTACAGGGCCTCTGTAAATAAAAAATAAATATCTAAAGAAAACTGAATACATTTTTGAAATCGTTTTATATTTTTATGCAGGAAAGTAAATAAGAAATAAAATGAAGTGCGATAAAAAAAAAAAATAAGGTAATAAATTTTATTTGATGTACGACAATCAAGTTCCCCCAAATTTTTAACACATGATCCCAGTATAGGGGTTGGTAGAAATTAAAACAGGACTTGCATCAGATGGATGTTTTTTTTTTAATTTATTAATGTAAATGCATGGCACACAAAGGTATTCTACGGGGGGGTCTGCTCCCCCGTACCCCCACCACCCGTGAGTGCTGGTGAAATAATTTTTAAAAATATTAAAAAACTTAAATTTTAGTTTATATATCTAAAATCAGATTTTAAAGTTGATCCTTCAAAATCGGAATTACAAAGAAAACTATTTGATGGGTATCAACTTAATACTTTCCTGCCAGGCGAAATGTCATTTTAAACTCTCTTTATTTAATGATGTAATTAATAAATATTAAAATTTTTTGTTTTGTTTCCTCCATTAAAATGTTCGCCGATTCCAAAAATGTATTCAGTTTTTATGTAAATATAGTAGTTTTTTAGATACAGGGCCCCTCATCTGGAGACTGATAGATAGTCTTTTTCTAACACATATAGCATATATATATATATATGTTCATATATACATATATATAGATCTATATATATCTCTAGCTTTAGTTATTAAGGGTGTTATTGGTTATATATATAGGTATTTATATATAAATAGATATATATATATATATATATATATATATATATATATATATATATATATATATATATATATATATATATAGTTATTGTTATATATATATATATATATATTTATATATATATTACATATAAAATATATATATACATATATATATATCTGTTATTTATAAATAGGTATATATATATATATATATATATATATATAGTATATATATATATATATATATATATATATATATATAGGAAATTTTAATTTAATATTTTCAGTACTTTCAGCACTAACCGCTAGAGTTTTTCGACGAAATTAAAATAAGTTCAAAAAGTTCTTTTTAAATTAGTTTTATATTAAAGTTTTGCTCCAAGTAAATAATTAATTAATCATGGACGTTCTTGTAGGAGTAAAATTATGACAAAATAGGTAACTTATGCTAGTAAACGTGTAGAAGATACCAAAGATATCGTCGCCCCGTTGATTGATTAGTGACACTAGTCAAATTTTTAAAAAAAATCGATCCCTTAGACATATATTATTATGTTAGCAAACCAAGTATTTGTAGTTAAAATTTGATATATTTGAGATGTGGCGCTTTTTTTTTTTTAATTATAAAAAATTCATCAAGGCATAAGCCCTATTCTAGGAGGGGAACTTCTCTAGGTAATTTCTACCTAGGGATCGAACCCGGGCCATAACCCGGGCCCTTGCCATGCGACTGTCGCTCTACCGATTAAGCTACGGTAGCGGCAATTGTAGATCAGAGCCTGTAGAATATGTCTTTATTTAT
>JABUQX010119594.1:0-15000 GCA_015478945.1 Trachelipus rathkii | reverse complement strand
ATAAAAAAAAAAAAAAAAAAATTAAAAAAAAAAAAAAAAATAAAAATAAAAAAAAAAAAAATAAAAATTAAAAAAAAATTTAATAGAAAAATAATAATAATATTTAAATAAATAAATAAATAATAAATAGTTTGCGCGATGGTATCTCTATTTTCGGTTGTCTACGCCTTCGTTCTGCCTGAATCGAGGTTCCAGGAGCACTCTTCGAGAAGGGGGTATTCCTTCCAGATAGAAATTTTCTTGTAGTTGAAATGCACTGAGTGCGTAAGAGAAGAAGGAGGAAGAAGTGAGAACGTGCTGAGCTTTGGGACCCCAAGTACCCCATTGGAAAAGAAGAAGAAGAAATGCACGGAGTGCATAAGAGAAGAAGGAGGAATGAGGAAGGAGGAAGAAGGAGGAATGAGGAATAAGAATGAATGGTGTTTGGAACCCCCCGGAGGAGGGTCCCCAACTGAAATAAAAGAAGAAGAAATGCACGGAGTGCATAAGAGAAGAAGGAGGAAGGAGGAAGGATGGAGAAAGGAGACAGAGAAGAAGAGAGAGTTGGTACAGGCACCGGTGCTGGAGCCGGTGCGGTGCTGAAGTAAACATTCGTTTAGCCTCAGACTGACATTTCTATTTTCAAAATCTCGTTTTCTTTTTATAAACGTCAACTAAAATATATTGTTTGCTATTTTTATTTTATAAGTTTTATAAGTTTCATTCTTTATGTTTTTAATTTTGCTTAAAACATTTTGTTTTTACTAAAATTTTATGCTTTTCATGTTTATAACGTAAAAATTTGCATTTTTACATACCCTAAAGCAGTAAATCAGTAAATCAGTTAATCAAACTGCCCTCCAGCAACCCTCATACCCATCTATGATCTATTAATCTATTAATCTATTGATCTATTGACTATTGATTCAAGTCATATTTTTATTATAATTGTTATGTTTTGCATACCAGCAGTAAATCAGTAAATCAGTTAATCAAAACACCCACCCCACTCCCATTTTTTTCCATGACTATTGATCTATTGATCTATTGATCTATTGATTCATGTCATATTTTGTATAACATAACACAAAAACTTTTGTTTATTTTTGTTTTGTTTTCTTTAAACATTTTGTTTTAACTAAAATTTATTCTTTTTATGTTTATAACTTAATTTTTGCATTTTTACATACCCTTAAGAAAATCAGTAAATCAGAAAATCAGTAAATCAGTAAAGTAGTAACAAGTAAACAAGATATCAAACCACCTGAATTTCTATCCCCTCCTACCCATTCAAAGATCTAATATCTATTGATCTATTGATCTAAGTCATATTTTTTATTAAAATTGCTGTGTTTTACATTTGCTTCAGCAACAGTAAATAGTTATCAAATCACTATTCTAGCTCTACTAGATCTATTGATCTATTGACGGCTGATTCAAGTCATATTTTTTGTATAACATAACACAAAACTTTTGTTTATTTTTGTTTGTTTTTAAACATTTTGTTTTGACTAAAATTTATTCTTTTTACGTTTATAATCCTGTGATGAACACGTAAATAAAGCATCAAACTGTCTGGCCCATAGATCTATTGGACTATTGATCTATTTCATGTCATATTTTGTATAACAAAACATAAAAATAAATAAAAGTTTTTGTGTTATGTTATACAAAATATGACATGAATCAATAGATCAATAGATCAATAGATCAATAGATCATAGATGGGTAGGAGGATAGAGTGGGTGGTTTGATTTACTGATTTACTGATTTACTGTTTTAGGGTATGTAAAACATAACAATTTTAATAAAAATATGACTTGAATCAATAGATCAATAGATCAATAGATCAATAGATCACGAATGGGTAGGAGGATAGAGTGGGTGGTTTGATTTACTGATTTACTGATTTACTGATTTACTGATTTACTGATTTACTGATTTACTGCTTTACTGATTTACTGATTTACTGCTTTAGGGTATGTAAAAATGCAAAAAATTAAGTTATAAACATAAAAAGAATAAATTTTTAGTTAAAACAAAATGTTTAAAGAAAACAAAACAAAATAAAACAAAAGTTTTTGTGTTATGTTATACAAAATATGACATGAATCAATAGATCAATAGATCATGGAAAGGTAGGAGTGTGGCTGGATGGTAGTTTGATTAACTGATTTACTGATTTACTGCTTTAGAGTATGCAAAACATAACAATTTTAATAAAAATATGACTTGAATCAATAGATCAATAGATCAATAGATCAATAGATCAATAGATTAATAGATCATAGATGGGTATGAGGGTTGCTGGAGGGCAGTTTGATTAACTGATTTACTGCTTTAGGGTATGTAAAAATGCAAATTTTTACGTTATAAACATGAAAAGCATAAAATTTTAAAAAAAAATGTTTTAAGCAAAATTAAAAACATAAAGAATGAAACTTATAAAAACTTATAAAATAAAAATAGCAAACAATATATTTTAGTTGACGTTTATAAAAAGAAAACGAGATTTTGAAAATAGAAATGTCAGTCTGAGGCTAAACGAATGTTTACTTTCAGCACCGCACCGGCTCCAGCACCGGTGCCTGTACCAACTCTGTCTTCTTCTCTGTCTCCTTTCTCCATCCTTCCTCCTTCTTCTCTTATGCACTCCGTGCATTTCTTCTTCTTCTTTATCAGTTGGGGACCCTCTCCTAGATGGATTAAAGACCATTGTATCTATTCAATATTCTCCTTGTGTCTACTAATTCTTTAATCTTCTTCTGCACTCTGTGCATTTCTTCTTCTTTGCTTCAGATGGGGTGGGATCCCAAAGCTCCAGCTCCGATTCCTCCTTCTTCCTCCTTTCTTCTTATGCACTCTGTGCATTTCAACCTTTCTAAGAAAATTTTGAAGGAACCAGCACCCCTTCTCCGAAGGGGTGCACTCACCCGGAACCTCGATTCCAGGCAGACGGAGGCGGTACAAACAGACAACCGAAAATAGAGATATCATCGCGCAAACTATTTATTATTTATTTATTTATTTAAATTATTATTATTTTTTTCTATTATTAAAGTTTTTTTTTTTAAAATTTTACTTTTTTTTACTTTTAATTTCTATTAATTTTTTTCCCCTTTTTTTTTTTTTTTTTCCAGTTTTTAGTTTCCAGGAAGTCACTTTCCAGTTCCATTCCTGAAATCCTTCCAGGATTCCTGGATTTCAGGATTCCAGTCCCCTCCAATATAGCACTTTAACTACGGCGATATATCGAACGAATGTTATTAATAATTTTTTTCGATTATATTTTTCAGTCAACCAGAGACGATTTAAACATCGTTATAGGGGTAAAACATCGATAAATCGATTAGAACCACAAAAATGATCTATCGATTATTTAAAAACCTTCTAGGAACCAAAAACCCCTTTAGTTAAGCCCTTTGGGGGTGAAATCCATGAGTTCAGGCTCAAAACCGAAGTCGGTCTTCCAGACCTTAAATTCGGTCTCACCGACCTTAAAAACCCTAACCTTGACACGTAGCTTGAAAACCGGATGTTGCAAAATGTTGCTTTTGCAACATGTGCAACTTCCGGTTGCAACTTCCGGATTTCAGTTTGGCGGTTTCCCACCTTTTACTACTGACGGAGTCGTAAACGTAACTGGTCCTATATATTTCTTGAATCATGTTTTTCACCCCTAAATGACTGTTAGGATCATATACTAGAAATATATAAAAAATCAAAAAAAAATCAAAAATTCTGACGGAGTCGTAAACATAACAGGTTTTATATATATAGTATATATATATATATATATATATATATATATATATATATATATATATAGTTATATATATATATATATATATATATATATATATATATATATATATATATATATATTATATATATATATATAGGAGATGATATAGTGCAAAATCAAGATTTTTGCAAACCAATTTAATAATATTGAAAAACCTAACGTTTGTATAAATATGAATTATTATTAATTCCATAAGGAATTTTGTAAACGTATTGTAAGTGAAAGTATTGTTGTGTGTGTGTGTGTGTGTGTGAAAGGAAAAATAAATTCTTTTGCGTACAATACGTGTCATTAAATATAGTGTGAATTACCTTTCGATCAAAAATGTTATAAATGGAAAATTTTCGAATAAGCCCCTCCTGTTATCAAGTAGGTCTAAATCGGACATAACTTCCTTGTATTATTATTTTCAAGTATTGTAAAATACGATGTCTCTTATTTTAGGCATATGTGCATTCAATTTGCATTTTAAAATCTCAATTTAAAATACTTAATTTCTACAAATTGAAATTTCTAGATCAAAGAAGTAATATATATATATATATATATATATATATAGGTAAATTATAAAATCGAAATTTCTATAGATATATATATATATATATATATATATATATATATATATATATATATATATAAATATATATATATTACGGTTAAACACCACACGCGCTCACGGGCGGAGCCCTATTGAAGGAGGGGGTGTACTCAATTTACATCCGAGTAAGTCGAAGCCAAGCCTAACGAGAGAATAGCTCATATTCCATACTTCTATAAGCTTATATTACCTCTATACCTTAATTGAAGATGCGAGAAAGATGTCTCTAACTTCACATATGTTTGGTAACATCATTTATTTATTCATTATAGTTGCCAAAATGTAACTATTTATTTTCTTTAACTTTTCCTTTAACTTTTTCTTTAAATTCTCCAAAATTTATCAAAATTAGGTTGCTGTGATCATAATTATCAATTTTTTACATATCTGTAATCCCTTCCATGCAGTTTCCAAAAAATTACTAAGGTCAAATAACACCTTTGGTCGTACTATCACAATCTAATTTCGTTGAAGAATCATATTTTCCTTCATGATAGGGAGCATTCTTTCAACATTTCATTCATATACATTTCTCATATATATATATAGTTATATATATATATAGTTATATATATATATATATATATATATATATATTATATATATATATATATATATATATGTTATATTATTATATATATGCACTTGCACGCTCATCTGCTAGGTCCAGGATCGCATCCCAGCATGGTGAAAATACATCAGGGGGTATTTACAAATTCAAATTTGATTGCAGGAATTGCATTTCACTTATATAATATATAGCATATATATATATATTTATATATATATATATATATATATATATATATATATATATATATATATATATATATATATATATATATATATATACATATATATATATATATATATATATATATATATATATATATATATATATATATATATATACATATTTATATATATATATATATATATATATATATATATATATATATATATATATATATATATATATATATGTATGTGTGTGTGTATGTGTATGTGTATGTGTGTGTGTAAACTTAAACAAAGAGACAGATAAACGAAATTTTGGAAAGTCATAGCTGTCTAGCATGTGCTCAGTATTATATGTTTAATTCCTGATGCTCCTAGTAAAACATAATGCTTCATTCAGTCATGATCCTTCATCTTGTACTGTTGACCGCTACTACCTTCATCCTCACATAGAGTTTTCAAATTCTCATCACATCCTTCATCAGAGATCTTCTCCATTGCATTGCCGGTTTTCCTTTTCATCTGCTACACTGTGAATATCAGTCCAGTCCTGCCCTCTCAAGATTGCCCTGAGATCTCTCCTTAAAAAAAATAATTAATAGTGAAAATTAAATAAAACCTATGGGAAAAAATAGCGAAAAGTGCTCATCAGACGATAAAAACAACCACCCGTCTTTCATCAGGCCCAGAAGTCAACTGAGGACTTTATTTTTACGTTTTAAGGTATATTCAGCTTTGTTTGCTCTTTCTTGAGTCATTTGATGCAAACATGGTCCTTATGCTAATAGGTAATAAGGTCTAAAATTCTAAATCAAGTAATGTATAAAAATTCAACAGTGGGAAAGAAAGGGTTAAAACCACCGGCACTCATTTCCACTTCTCCTTACAATATGTTTCTCAATTCTCTGTTGCTAGTTTTGTTCCACAATGTCTCATTTGATTTAAACTCTGGTTATATCACTCTTAATATTCTCATCAAATACTTATTTTTAAAAATCTGCCCTTTATTTAACATTTCTACCGTCAACTCCGAAGCTTTCCATCCATGCAATGGCACAGTTTGATATTCTCGACAAAAAAAGCTTATCTTTGTCTTTTTCATTATCTGAATATATTGTCCAGCTGAATAAACGCTGATCTTGTACAATTTCTTTTATTTCCAATATATTTCTAGTTTCCTCTATTGTTTGTTTATTATGTCATCCCCCCCCCCCAAATATGTGAAATCCTCAGCTTTCTCAAGTTGTTTCTTCTCACACTCTGATCTTTAATTAAAAATCATTATTTTTGTTTTCCTTTTATTTATCTTAAGACTAACTATCTTTGCTTCCTCCTTCAGGCATTCAGCTTCCTCAACATGTTCTCCTTCCATTGTGAAAATGAGTACACATGATCAGCAAAATCCAGATCTTCCGGCACATCATCCCTCAATAGTTACCCTATTCCTCTTTTCTCCTGTATGACCCTTTTCATCACCTAGTTTATCACCTATTCTAATACCTACGCCTTAATTTACTGCATTTGCCTTAGGTTTCGTTACCCTCATGTTTAACTCTATCTTTCTATTTTAATATTCGATTCCCTTATAAAATCATAATATAATGTAATATAATATAATATAATATAATATAATATAATATAATATAATATAATATAATATAATATAATATAATATAATATAATATAATCATATCATTCTTCTTCGACACTTCTCATCCTGTCGAAATCCTTCTCTAAGTCCACAAAAGTATCTCAAAAAGCTATATATAAGCTATGAAATCCATCTACATCAGACTAGAACACATCTTACTGACAAAAAGGTGCATGAACTTGAAGATATGTTAAATACATAAAAATCTACGGACTTTGAAATATCTTTCAACAATTCATAGAATTTAAAAGTCAATTTTAACAAACATTTTATTATACGACAACAATTTTAGCAAACGCTTGGGTCTTCGCCTATTTAATAAAAAGGCTCTGCCTATATGTGAGAATTAAATTAATATATATATATATATATATATTATATATTATATATTAATTATATTTATTATTTAAATTATTATTATATATCATATATTATATATTATATATTATATTTATATAATTATATTATATTTTTATATAATATTATATAGTATATATATATGATATATTACATATATTTTAACTATATACAATTATATTAATTCTTATACTAATATATATAAATACATATTAATATATTATTATATATAATAATATATTATATATATATTATTATTATATATATATAGATTTATTTATATATCATTATTAATACTTATTATATATACTTATATATATATATGATTATATATATATACTATATATATATAATAATAGACGTTAAATAAGGTAATATAATAAAAAACGTATAAAGAAAATATTCTATAGAATATGCTACGTTTAATCATACTGATGTATTTACGGTTAAAAGATTTCTTTCCCTCCTTCGCCTAGCTCTTTATGTCCTTCCTTCAGAAAGAATCCTTTTCTTCTCAATGAACACATACATACATACATACCATACATACATACATACCTACATACCATACTACCTCATACATAACATACATACATACATACATACATACATACATACATACATACATACATACATACATACATACAGGGAATCAAAATCTCTGCAGGAAATATTTTTCTATTAATGAAGGTTTGACCATTCACTTTTTCTGTTTTCCTTTTTGTTATCTTTGTTTTGTTTTTTGTTTTTTTAGTTTTTTTTAAGGCTCATTTTTTTTTTTTTTTTTTTTAATCTTTTTCTTTTATAATTTGTAATTAATTTTGTTTTTTCTAATTTTATTGTTTTAAATCATTTCCTTTGTGTGAATGTTTTCTTTTGTTACGCTAATTTGAGTTTTTAGTTAAACTTTTTGATACTAATTATTTTGAGTTAAATTTTATGTTAATTAAAATTGGGGGTAAACAATGTCAGATTTCTATTTTTATTTAATTTTTTTATATCTTCTCCGGTTTTCAAAGGTTAGAGCCTGCAAATATTCCACCAGAGTTGGGGGAAAAATGAGATGCATCTACTGGAATGTTCATTTTGAAGAACTCTAACTGTAATGCTGAACAACTAGTCAAAACGAGCAGTACAGCTTTCTGTGAAGAGTATGTTATTATCATAACGCTAGAAAATTTATCATAGGACCTGTAAACTTACACACTAAGACTTAGGGTCAGCCGAAATATCAGTGCGGTGCGGTCATTTTGATACGGTGAGGTGTGGTGAGTGGTGAGCTCATTTAGGTGCGGTGTGGTAAGTTTTGCGCTCATTCGGTTAAATGCGATTAGTGTTGCGCTCATTTAGGTGAGGTAAGTCACACAATATAAGCGTCTTGGTGTACTGTGGCACAGTGTTGTTGCGGTGCAGTGCAGAGCTCGGCAATCATTGCAGCCTGAGTTTGACGAGGTCATTCCCCTCTAAAGGGTAACATTATTTTTTATGGAACACAGAATTTTTGTTGGTGATTTTAAGACCCTTTGATGTACTTAATTAAACACATTTGAACAGAAAATTTTTAGAATAATTTTTTTTTAGAAAAAATAAAACCCTTTGGCATTACAGAATAACATTTGGATTTCGACTTCACGTTTTATTTCTTAAATATATATATTTAGTAGGTGGTATGTGTGTGTGTGGGTTAAACTTGCATGGTTCTTTATAGGCAAACTATGTTTTATTATTATTATTATTATTATTATTATTATTATTATTAATTATTATTATCTTTTATTTTATTATATTTTAATTATATTATTTATTATTATTATTATTATTATTATATTATTATTATTATTGTATTAATATGTTTTCTTATTGTAATATGTAATAAATAATGTAAATTCTGGTGCAATATGATATTTTAGGCTTTTATATCAAGAGTACTATTTAATATTTATTAAATAAATTATTTTTGGTGAAATTGTAACTAACATGTCCTGGCACTTTTTTGCTCTCTCTCTCTCTCTGCTCTCTCTCTCTCTCTCCTCCTTCTCTCTCTTCTTCTCTCTCTACTCTCCTTCTTCTCTGCTCTCCTCAGATATCATCGTTAACTGTGGTTGCAGCGTCAGCGAGCGTTTATGTATAATAAAATTGAAAAATACGCTATTGGCGCGTAACTCCAAGCCGCGAAGCTGGTAAATATATAGAAATATGATTTTAAAGTATATATAAAAAATACAAAAAAAGCAGTTTTAAAATACCTACAAGGCGTCTACCACAACACATTCCTCCCACTTCAATTATATATTATAATATATATACATAGTTATTACAATAAATAAAAACTGTATATAATATATATATATATAAAAATATAATCATTATATATATATCCTATCTATATGTAATATATATATTAATACTATACTAGTATAATATATATATTATCATATATAATATATATATATATTATTATACTATTCCCATATATATATACTACTATATACTATATATATCAAAGAGATTCAATTAAAGTAACTTTATTCTTAGAAGGAGATGTTGATTTATTTGCTTATTTCTTTCTTTTCTCTTTAGTATTTACTGGGAGATGGAGCAAAGTAGTAATAGTATCGCATATTAATTATATATAATAATAATGATAATCTATTTCTTCATAATATTATAATATACTATATATATATATCATATACTAATATAATTAATATATTTATGTATATTTAATATTTATATACTTATAGATATTAATTTTTATATATACCTTAATATATATATTACAGTATATATTCATAATATTATAATATACTACTACTATATATATATAATATAATATCATAATATTATTATACATATATATTACTATATATAATATATATATATATATAATACTATATTACTATATCTACTAGCTACTATCATTACTCCGCTTCGGACCGTCACTTATTAAATTATTCACTTTGTAAATTACTACTATAAATAATATAGCTACTAAATTACTATATATTATATAGTATATATTATTATATATATATATAATATACTATATACTAATAATTATATATATAATATTAAGTCGGCGCTACCTTGAAGCTTACTCTTGGTGCGCAGAGTTTACCTATATATAATTATACATACTATAATATATACTCATATATATATACTATAGCTATTACTAATAATATAGTACTCATACCTAATATAATCACTAAAATACTACTTATACTTAAATACTATACTATATAATATATACTATAATACTATAGTATATATATTACTATATAGGCTCAAAACTTACTTGCCGCCCACATTTTGGAACGGAGAAAGCAGCGTCGAATCGAAAGAAAAAAAACTATCACAGGTAGCTCTATGTACTATGATCACAGTAAACTAATGTTTTGCATAGCGAACATTGAAATTTTATTTTTCTACTGACCTCGACCCTTGACCCTGACCCTCAGAACCTGCCCCTGGACCCGGACCTACCTAACAACAGTACACTAAACTTAAGAAAACAACCATAACTTTCACCCCTAGCCGGTAAAAAAAAGAAAAAAACAAAATTCACCTTCGCCCCGAGACATCTATATTATCTACTCATAGATCTTTTACCTGTGAAACAATATTTTTTGATCCACCTCCTGCTCCACCCAAAAATTAACTTTGTCCAATTATAGTATAGTATAATATAGATATAAATATATAGTATATTAATCCTATCATAATATATAAAATATATACTAAATATATATAGATATATATATATAAATAATATATAGATATATAAAATATATATATATAATACTATAAGCATCGTGTGAAGTACACAAACTAATTTTCGATATGAGGAATAGAAAGAATATAGGTCTTGAAACTTGGAATATAAATCTTAATAATACTATAGGGTTAGCTCGAATCCGTTGTAATTGTCTCAAGTCCTGTAGCGAATCGATCCTATAAGACAGGGGTCACCAACGAGTGGACGCCGAACTACCTTGCGCTCTACGCCTTTGTTGCTTGAGATGAGCGGATGAGTTTAGGTTTAGGCCTAACGAACGTTTGGGCGACCGACCATTTGGAGGGCTCAAACACGACCGAGCGTCTGCCTTTGACCGCACAGCACGCCACGAGCGCGCGTGCGCATTACACAACACCATATATTATTATTATTCTTACGTCGAAGTCGCATCCCACGAAGGGATCAATTCAATTTTTTGAGCCTTCTTCTGCGCCCTGCTTCAGCGCCCTACCGACCTCCGCACTGCACTGCAACCGGCCCCGGTCCGCACCGCACCCGCACCGCGGCCAGAGCGGCTCTTATCTCACTACTATAACGGTTAGAGTTACTCGAATATCGTGATAAAATTTGAGAGGATGGTTAGATGATGAGGTAGAACCTCGGTGATAACGGAAATTACGTTTGAGTGCGGGTCCCCCTGAATGGGGGGACACCACCCCATTAAAAAAATTAAATAATGACGTAGAAAGCTGAAATTTGGTAGGAGGGATCCAGTGTTGAGTTTCTAGAAGACTTGGTATATGAATATTTAAGGAATTAGCTCCGGGCACCGGTGCTGAGAGCCGCCTGCGGTGCTTAAGATTAATAACCATTCGATACTAACAACCATATTGTCTTGTCATAATTATATATTGTTATTGGACTGTTAGATTTCGAAATATGTTCTCAGAACCATTAGAGAGAAAAAAATAAATCAAAAAAGAAATAAAATAAATAAAATAATAATTTCTTATTTTTTTATGTTTATAACTCTACAAATTTACGTTTTTACCATACCCTAACAGGTTAAACTCACTAAATACAAGCCACCCAATCCTGACATATCTGTCCAATCTGTGATTCAATTGGATCTTATGATCTATACTGATCTTGATCTATTGATCAATCTGATTTAAGGTCAAATTTTTTTACTAAATTGTCATGTTTTACATTACCTAAAGGAAAGGTAAATCACTAAATCAAGGCCACCAACCTGCATACTGTCCATCTGTGATCCTATTTGATCTAAATTGATCCATACCTTGAGCTAATTGATACTCATATTGATTAAGTCCAAATATGTATATTACTAAATTGTGATGTTTTACATCTACCCTAAATTCAGGTCATAATCGACTAAGAATCAAGCCATACTACCTACCCTCTCCTGTCCCATGTCACTACCTCCACTTGACTCTACTTATCTATGACTCTAATTGAATCTATTGATACAAGTTCCAAATATTTTTACTAACAATTGTCCATGCTCTTTACATACCCTAAAGCAGATAAATCAGTAAATCAAGCCACCCAACCTGCATGATCTGGTCCCATCTAAGTTGTCCTTGATTCTATTGATCTAACTTGATCTACTTAGATCTTCACCCTTGATTTAATTAGATCAAGGTCAAATTCTTCTACTAACAATCTGTCAATGTTTTACATACCCTAAACAGTACAATCACTCAAAATCAAGCCATCAACCTACCCCTCCATATACCCATCCATGACCTCAGTGATCTATTGATCTATTACATTAAGTCACATTTTGGGCATCCCTTGAGTTAAGCGTCAAATATTTTCACTAAAACATTGTAACGTCTTGTACATACCCTAACATCAGTACACTCACTAACTCAAGCACCAACCGGCAAATCTGAATCCCATCATGATCATTGACTCTATTGATCTATTGATCTATTGATCTATTACATTAAGTCACATTTTGGGCATCATTTTGTATAAACAAAATCTCGGTCGATGTTCTACGTACCCTTACCAAGCAGGTTAAAATCACTAAATCCAACATGCTAACTTTAAAGCATTCAGTAAAACCTAAAGACTACAATCTATTATCTAAATTGTCTATTGTTGAAGGTCAATATTTTTTTACTAAAATTGTAACGTGTTAACATACCCATAAAGCAGTAAATCACATAATCAAACACCATCCAGCTCTACTTTGCATGTCACCTTCAGTGTCCACATTTCCCAATTTGATCTATTTGATCTATTGATCAATTGATTCAAGTCACATTTTTGAGTATCATTTGGATAAACAATTAACATAAAATTCAAGATTCTTATACAAAAAGCTTCATCAATATATGCCAGACGTAACAAAGTTTTCACATTAACAGCTAAAACAATAAAATAAAACAAAACTAAGAAAATATTGCCCAAAGACAAACATAACAAATCTTCTTAAGCAGGAATAAACAGTTAACAATTAACAAAGATATCCATTACTTAACACCAGGCATAAAGCAGGCTAAACATGGTATGGCAAAAACGCTATACCTAATTCGTACTTTTTCAAGCAAATCTAAAATATTAACGTAACTCTTACGACTAACACGCAGTAAAATTTCAACTAAATTTCTACAACTTGTTTAACTAAATTATCATACAGACCAGCGAACGTATGCTAACGTAACAAAAGATTTCCAACATAAGTAAAGCCTAACATACACAACTGAACTAAGGATATGACAAAGAACACAACCTAATCCAACTTAAGCAGGAAGTACAGAACTCAACAATTTACAACGTTCCCATACCATAACACCAGTAAGCAAGCTTAACCCATGTATGCAAACACGATACTTATTCTTACTATTTTCAGAGCATAACTCCTACATAAATTAACCGTTATCCTACACCTAACACAGATAACATTAACTAAAACAATTTCTACCACACAATTGGTTTAATTATATGCAATCACGAAAGTATACTCTAAACATACCCATGTCTTCACATTATAAGCTAAACAATTAGCATTCGCTATCTCGAACCTAGAGAAAATCATGTACAACGACAAACACAACACATCTTACGCCCTAATAAATTGTTAACATATTAAAACTTAATTCAGCTAAAAGTAAAATTATTCCCACACAAACGTAAACAATTATTCATACCCTTTTCCAAGCATCCATCTCTAGCATATTAACGTTAAACTTCAATTGACACAGTAACATTTATCAAAAAATTTTCAATACCTAAAAAAGGTTATAAATTACCTACCGCACAAGTTAAATACGAATAAGTAAAAGCTTTTTAGCTTCTCTTTTTAGACTCGCCTCCTTTCAGAAAATACCAACTACTAAACATGAAATGCACTTTACGCTTTTAAACTATTTGACACTAAAGTGACTCAATAACTTATATAACTTCTGACCCTCTGGCAAGGACACAAAGCAATGGTAGCAGTATCCATCCGGTTGCGATAAAATTTTATTGACACAACGATCGGGAATAAGAAGCTCCTCGTGAAAGCCTATCAACACACACGTGCGAGGATTCGGGAGAAGCGTGGTCAATACGTTACCAGTACAGTAGAAAACAAATGTCCTACCTGAGGAAATCGTATGACATAAACACCCTTATAAGTTAATGAGTTCATTTCTACTTCATCCCAATCAGAAGAAAGTAAAAGTTTAGAAGAAAAAAATGCAAAAAAAAACCGCACGAACCATATCAGTTCAAAGGGGTATATATTCTCGTTCGCAAACAAAGCAACACACAACAACAACAACATTTAGTCACACAAGATAAGTCTCTTTAACTACTTAACCGAATGACATATTATGCTAAATGTAACTTGTTTTCACACACTTAAAGCGTGAACATCTCCATTACCAGAGCTAAGAAAATAAATGTTACAAACGACGAATCTAACCACTTAGCACGAATCAACTGTTAACTTAACAAAGTTCACAGCTTAACACTGTAAAGTAAAACTGACATTGGCATACAGAACAGTAGACTATTCATACTTTTACCAAACATATCTCCAACATATTAACGTTATTTTACATTACACAGTACTATTAGTAAAGATTAATCATACCCTGTTACTCTCTCTCTTG
>JABUQX010119593.1:0-11320 GCA_015478945.1 Trachelipus rathkii | reverse complement strand
GCAAATATTTAAGTTTGCCTACTTTGACCAGTTGAAAGACAATGATTATTCCTTCAATGGTTGGAAAATAAAAAACACTGGGAGAATAGTTTTGTATGAATTGAAAAAAACTAGGCAAAAACATACCTCTTCAAGCATCCACCCATAGTCCTCATTAGAACAGGAGGCATAATATTTATGAAGCCACATAAAATAGGTTATCCCCTGAAAAGGAGAACTGCTAATGTTCTGTCATTTTTAACCTTAGAGCTTAATTCAAATAAAGTTTAGTTTAATATCTTTTTAACTACGAAAACTTGTCAATTTTCATTAATTATTTTGTAACATGTTGAATGGTGCTATAGGTAAGAAATAGTTTACTTTTGTTTTATTACTTTTCAGGGGTACTGGGAGTAAACAGAAAATTTCTTGGACGGGGTTTCACATTGATTATTGGTGTGCTGATTCCAAAAATGTAATCGGTTTTGCTTATCACATCGCATTTGAGATATGTGTGTACACAGATTTTTGTAATTTTATATTTTTACCTTTTCAACGAGGGTCTATACAATTCACATGATATATTATATATATATATATATATATATATATATATATTTATATATTATATACCTATATATACGTATATATCTTTATATAGATATATATAATATAATATATAATATATACATATATATATATATATATATGAAAGGGAGAGAAACAAATCGCTAATGATATGATACATGTCTTGATAGATATATGTTAACATAAATAACAACTATTGAATAAGAGTAATATGAGCGACAAAACCAATGAATGTAATTACAAGGGTATATGGTTTAGTTAATGTACAACATACCTACAATTCTAGTAACTTTCTCTCTTCGTAGACGATCTACTGGCATAGCGTCTGGAATATCCCTCAATCCAAGCCCAACAAATAGTGGCCATCCAGATTGATATCCCAACTTTCCGGTAACGTGCCTTCCATGAGCTTTAGAATCTTGATGGAAGCGTTCACTGCTCATCACTAAACATCGCCTAGGTTATCCGGAAATTTTCTTAACCTTAGAATGTCAGTATTGCAACTTGTACTCATGCACTATCATGCTTGTATCCTCAATTCCAGTCTATTCTATACAATGTTTATCGTCTTGGTTTTCGCGTACCCCAGAAAATTCTTTCTATATCTGAAAAAAGCATTCCACGCTCTGCCTCTAACACCAGTCATTGTTTAGCAAAGGCAGCATCACGGCGGAGTGTCCGTATTTTCACGGAGGAGTGTCCGTATTTCCCAGCTTTTTTCTTCCCACTACTCAGACCAGGAAATGTTGAGCATATATAGCGAGAAGCATTCACCATCCATGGTCCAGGGCCCTTCACAAATTTTTTTCAGCAAAACCAAGTTTTAACATGTAGTGGAGGTAGATGATGTTTTCTCTCTGCACAAGTAGTTCACGTACGATTGTTCCTGTGCACCTTGGCGTCAAGGTTTCCCTCTTAGCCCTCCTCTTTTGGTCCCAGTAATCGTTTGCCGCCCGGCTGTCCCAATAGCACAGGAAGCTGGTATATTTAGTGAGAATTGCTTGCATGAACCGACCAAAATGATTACCATTTCGCATCGACGGCAATTTACCAATCGATGTACCGTGATAATGTAGCCTCTCACAAACTTCTTAGAATTTATCGCATCACTCCTACTCTCATCCTAACTATACCCTACTGAACCAAGCAGTATCTGTATGCCGTTGTGTAACAACCAACACATTTTAAACTGCTCTTGAAGTGTCACAAAACCATCCCATCACCTTGCATCGTATGCTGGGAAGTCACATAGGCGAGTACAGTAGGCCTGCGAACTTCAGTGCCAAATACACAAGGTTACCATCTGACTGGAAAAGCCTCCGCAGCTCTGCTTCTTGTTACGATAAAATTTACTCTTGTGTCTCCATGGTCCAGTAGTCATTTTTATGCAACGCTCGAAGCCAACAGCTCAGGTACAACTTTGGCAAATACAACTCTCATACACAGACGTTCAGTTTCACCTGGTGAATACTAATGACGGACCATCCGACCGGACATTTTCAGCAATGGATGATAGACACTCATCCCAGGTCATTGGCATCGCCATACATGTAGACGTACTAATAGTTACCATCATGCTTCCTCGAATATCGAGACAGCAGAAATCTTGCTTCGCGCTACCGAGTAGAATCGTATCTTAGCGAAGCGTACACAAGTCCTAATACACCCTACCTGCTCACTAATGACGCACATTGAATTATTTGTCACTCTCCGTAGTTGCTAGTAAATGCAAAAATAGGGGAGTCACTGATCGTGCAACGAAACCGGTCGACTGTTATACAGCAAACCGAAAGTATATATGGAGATCAGCACCTCCGAATGACGCTCATATCGTATATCATGCTACAAAAGTGTTCCATCGCAAGAAAAGATTTCCCTCTTTGCACATATGACCTAGGGTATACAGTTTTCTTTATCTTTTATTTCCCTCTTATACGTCTTGTGCGATAATTTAAATTGTTGTTTCAACTATGGCAGTAGTAATGTTTCTTACGTCAGATGCATACTCGTAGTTCGGCTTTTATTCCACTACCTCTGGCACAAATCACCCCTAACTATATACTTATTATATTCATACCCATCATACACTTATACTACCATCCCTACCTATCCAATAGTAACACATGCTTATATAATACTATAACGTACGCTATTAATATATAGCATCATAGTATGTATTAATAATATATATAGTATTATATACTATAATAATATACTATATCATATATATATATTATACGATAATTACCTATTATATACTCAATATACTATAGTTATTATATGATATATACTAGCTATATTATAATATATACTATATACTAATAAATAATATATTAATATATATTATATATTATATATAATCATTCATAGATATATTGACATAGTAAAAACGAAAAGAATGAAAGATTAATTTTAAATGTTAATGTTATTCTATTAATAATAATTATTCATTTCCCAAAATTTGCGGGTTCCTCTTTCAAATGAGTTGGAATAATGCTAAAATCACAAAACATTTTCAATCACTTATATATAAAGATTAAAAACTTTTTCTACGTACAATGAGGTACACCCACCTTTTGTTTCTTGTCCTTTGAAATTAGAGGACTGATTTAAACATTTATCACTCCATTTTTACTTATAATCATTAAAATTCACTTATACCTGAGAATAGGACTGTTTACGCTTTCTTTATAGCATATACTTAAGCTAGTTTGTTCACTAATTTCAAATTGATTCATATTACCCATCTATTGCCTAATTATCAGTATCTTCTTGTAACCGATAATCCTTCATTTGAATCTATTGGCAATTCTGAAAAACAAGGATAATCTCTTCATAAAACACCCTTCCTATGATTTTTTTTCTGACACTTTTATGAGGCTGATTGAAGAGTTTGGTTATGCATAACTTCTATAACACATTATTCCTGGAACGGCTGAAAGAGGAAATGTTCTGACGTTACTTTATTATTAAAACCATTATGAGCTAATAAAATGAAGAATAAATATTTTGGCATCATCAAGGTCTACTGAATATATTAGATTATTTGACAGAATTTAAAATTTAATCGTCATTAAGGCGAGGGGATTTACATGATATCAGGAATTCAGTTTATGTGTAGACACAATATTTATTATTATTAAAAAAGAAAAAAAAAATTCAAACCATTTTTTTAATAAAATCTACAAAAAAATGAGTTTGTAATAATTTGAAAGTTTTTGCTCATTGAGATATATTTTCTATCATTTATTTATTTAAAATTTTACATAGTTTCTTTGCATTGCTATTGTTAGGGGCAGTGTTGCAAGCTGGATTTGCAGGTAGGTAGGTGTAAATACTGTATTTTTATTTTTTTAGAAATTTTACAATTTAGGTATTTTGCTGAAATATTTTTTCTAAGGTCCAAATGAAAACTTCAAATGGGGGAAAAGTAATTACATCAATTTTAGGGTGATCATCATGAAAATGACTAATTTTTTTTGTGCAATTGAATAGTTTTGGGTACAGAGGTGAATAAAGTATATGAACACTTGCATTTGAAAATAGATTCTAGTCCAAAATGTGTCATAATATAAAAGATGTAATCTAACCTAATCTAATAATAAACTTAAAAATGGTATGGTTAGGCAAGCTTGTGAATGGTTACCTAGGTTAAGTAGGCATAAAATTACCTTTGCTAGGTTGGGTAAAGTGTGCATGAGTAACGATACAATAATTTAGATTACATTTGGTCTGGAAAAAGATTCTTTACATAATAAAAAAACATGAACATTCCACAATCGTGTTCAACTTTAAGATTTCAAGATTCTTTGAATTAATTGTTTGGAGAGATTAAAATGCTTACTTAATGATGATTAAATCAATATAATTAATGAATCTACTCCCAAAATTTATCTAATATTATTTTAAGTCCATAAAGGAAATTCTAAAATCAATAATTGTTTTAACATTTGCAACAATAGATATAATTAAAGAGGAATCATGATTGATCCCATTAATTACAACATGTACATGTATCTTGTACCACTAATCTGAAAATACACTAACGCTGTACAATTTTACTATTAATATGTATGTATAAAAAAATTAATAAATATGTACATATGAATATAGGAATATACTTGAAATAAAAATTTTATAAGAACACTCTTCTTGAACTATTAAGTTATTTTATGTATGCACCGTTTTATTATATTTAAGGTTATATTTTTAAAGGTATGATACCAGGGGAGGAGAATTTATAGTAAATATGATTAAACAAGAATTAATATGGAAGGAAATTACTTATAATGTATAAATGGTAAATAATTTGCAAAATTACCATAAAAATCCAAATGACTGGAAATATATTGTAAATGACTAAGAACAAATCAAAATGCACAAACACATTAAAAATATATTAAAACAGAGAACGCATATATAAATAGCTTTTAGTTTTTGAAAATGAAAATGTGATTGCATAATATCTCTATAGAAATTTTCAGAGAGTAGGGTATTGTAAGAGATTAATTCAATGTTTAAATATTGAAAAATAGATATATTCATAGGCCTAATAAAAGATTGTAATAATATATACACCAGAGTAAAAAAGGTGGGGTGATACATAGGGTTACATACCATTGCTAACCCTTGGGCCAGTTTGTTTTAATGTTTCTGTTAGGATAAAATATATTTTTTAGTAATGTCTAATTAAACCCAAATGAACTTGATCTCAAACATTATCAAGGCTTACATAACCTCTTTTTGCCTAGTAACTCATGAATCACTTACTGAACTTATTACATAAATATAGTTTATACAAAACTACCCCTTTACCATATAAGTATTTTAAAATAATAAGGTAGTAACAAATTAATTAAAATTTTAACCACAGTAGATAATGGGGATTGCTGAGTTGGGAACCAAGAAAAGGATTATGGGTGTGATTTTAACAGGTAATCTGTAAAGCAACCAATCAATGTTGAGAAGCAAGGAATAGACAAAATAATATGCTAGGTACAATAAATTGCAATGTCATCTACAAGAGCAAGAAGGCTATAGTTAGCTGTATCGCAGATATGTTAGCGCCATATTCAGATGTATTGCGCATAAGTTTAGGCCCCTCATTTAAGAAATGATAAAGACATGCTGAAGAGAGAGCAACATTAAGTAATAAGGATGATTTATGACTTTGAGAGTAAAGGATATTAAGTGAGGGGCCTGAGGGAGTTTAGAATGTTTTGTGTTGAAAGACAATTTCCTGAGAAGGATATGATATTTACATGCATTGATTATACTACCAAGATCAATAAGTTCTTTATAGAAGACCATGAAAAAAGGGAGACCAGGGGATATGATAAAAAGAAATCATGCAATTTTGATGTAAGAAAATAGTAAAAAAAAATTTGATTTGGTTCCAGCTTTAAGTCATCTCCCAAAAATTTTTTTGATCAAGTTTCAACTCAAAATTTTTTTTTTTATTCTGGTTCTTGTAATTTTCTAGTTGCATTGTGACAAGTTTTTTTTTTTAATCTATTGAAACTCTGAAGACAAAATATACATAAATGCGTTATACAAACCCTAATGAAGCAAGGAATACCAAATTTCTAAAATAAAAAAAAAAAATTTGAAAAAAATTTAATATAGATGTCTATCTTCTGATTTTAAAGATCAACGGTCTTTGTTTTAATATAATCAAATGCAAGGATGCTATCTGAGCTTAAACTGACGTAGGTTAAGTTTAAATATTATAAACGATTTAAGAGCTATTTTTTTTTGTTTTCAATTTTTACTAGTGGTAGGGATAATAAATATTTCTTCACCATCTGCCCTACATGTAGATATGATACCAAAGTGGCTAAGTCAGTAAGGAATAATAATGGATGTATAAAGACTCAAAATGATCTTGATCAACTTCTTGTGTAGGCAAATAAGTGGTGAATGAATTTTAATAGTAAAAAGTGTAAGGTTCTTCAGTTAGGTTAATCGAATAAAAGATTTAAATAATATGAATAGGGAACACCTTGGGATAGTTATTTACAATTACTGGAAAAAAGTTACTCTCAAAATTTGGAATAATCCCATAGGATTTTCTTATACTCCAACTGACCGGGCCTCGAATTTCAACAAAAGGCAAGGGAAAGATGTAAAAAGATAATAGATATAGTCTGATTAGCCGGAATTACGTTAGTAATCATGGACAACAATCTTTTACGGTAAGTCGCTGTAGACCTACTTGACTAGTTCGGTTATATGTTTAATTAAGTTACCATATAGTAAATCTGAATTATACTTATAAATTTTTATCTAAACTGAATAGGGATGTCCAAAAACAACTTGATGCAACTGAGTTAGTTAGTTATAAGACGAAAACCCTATGGGTTTATGACATTTGGATCTATAAGTTCGTTTTCTTTCCCGAGAGACTAAGCATGTTTTACATTATTTATTTATCAAATCTATTTTAGACCTATCTGTACATTACTTACTGAATTCAGAGCAACCTGAATCCCAAATTACTAGCTTGGCTCATTCAATTTTGATTAAGCAAATTGAGAGAATTTAGTATTTCAATGAAATTCAGATCAATTAATAGTGCAGGAGTGTAGCGATATTTATAATATACAGGATTTACTCTAATATAATAATGAAGAGATATGAACCAAATGGTCTCTCTTAGGAAAAAGTATACATCCCTTACATTATGTTTATAAAAATCCCAAACTTTTCAATTTTTGATCCTATTCCAGGTTAGGGTCTAATTTCAGACCTCTCTATTTCATTATAAGTTTGTTAGGTACAAACAAAAATCTTATGTTATATAACATCTCTTTTCTACAGGAATTCTATGCAGTATAAACTTAGACAAATTTATCATAAAGCCTAGAACTCGGATTGCCCTAAACGAAGCACGATGCCCATATTTTATAACCTATGGAAAATTTTAAACTTGGAGTCTTTAGATTTTTTTTCTCGTCATACAATTTTCATTTTATTTTTAAGCTTTTATTATTTTTTTTTTTAGTATATCCTATAATTAAAAAAAAAAAAAAAAATTTAATAAGAAAATCAGTAATAGTAGCACAGAGGGGCTAAAAATCGGGGTGAAGCCCCTCTACGCTACTATTACCAGAAAATCCTGAGATTTTTAACAACTCTGAGAGGCTGTAACTTTTTTTTCTAAAGAGGGCACCCATTTTCGTTTTCATTATTTTTTTTTTTTATATCCTGTGATTTTTATAAAAATCGGGAGTGCCACCCCTCTGCACTACTATTACCCTGCATGGCATAAATTATTAAGGTAAAACCATGTTGTAATTACGGGTATGACAAACTTAATAAAGTTTGTAGTGTAGTTAGCATGTACCTTAGCTATAGTGTTTGCTTTGGTAGAAGTGACAAATATATTGTATTGACATTCGTTTAGGATATTGATAAGTCTTAGGGTGCAGTGTAGGTAGTGTGTATATTGAATAAGCGTTTATTGACTAGGACAGTCTCGATGGGCCCATGTGGCTTCTTACTCTTTTTATCTGTTGTTCTTTAATAAAAAATAAAATATGATGTCTCTACGAAAAATAAAAAATACTCGTAGGCAAACAAGTTTTGCTCACCTTTTGGGAATTGTAATTCCGTTGCATCATCTTCTTGAGATGCCATGAAATACGTTAATTCAAATAAACTATAATTCAAAAGAGAGAAAAAAAGCGGAGTAACTATCAATATGCTATTATGCTAATCTTATACCTAAAAGGATCATCGACGTCGATATAAAGTACAAAATATTCAATTTCCTTAGCACCAATACCCCATATATCATTGTAATCCTAGCCTAGGGACCAGACAGTGTTGCCAGCTAAAAATTTTAAAAGCACCAGATTTTATGCAAATAAGCAATAAAAGCGCTTAACTGTATCCAAAAAAGCATAAAAAACTAAAAAAGGCATTATTTGTAAAATACGTGTTTTATAAATTTATATATTTTTAGATTAATCTATTATATAATATATATAATTTTAAAATTTTACATATATATATATAAATGTAATAATTTTATATATTAAAATATATACTACTAGTATATATTATAATATATATATATATATATAGATTTACTATAATATATATATTAATACTTATAATATTATAATATATATTTTTAAAATTTTTGATATATAACGTACAAAAAAAGAAAAAAAAGGGTTTCATACAAAGAAGTAGCTAACGTCGGAGTTCTCATACTATCAAATCTTTCAGATCCTTGACAAAAAACTCTCTTAATCTATAACACTTCTTTTCATACCTCTTATTCGATCTGATGTTCTGTGCTTACATCTCACTGAAAAGCAAACCTCATCGCTCCTATTTCCTTACTCAACCCTGGACAATTCTGCCATTCTCCCCATCCACCTTCTCCTCTCAGGGGTCCTATGTCATTTGCCTGTATGTTACATATTGATCGTGTGCATAATGGCTCTCAATCTATGACTAGAAGGCGGGTGTGCCCGAGGATGCATCCCTCCCGAGTTTGAGGGAAGGCTGATTCCTAGTGGCCTTCTACTCGTCAACTATATTCTTTTATGTTCCATTACTTACACTTCCCTCAGATGCTGAACGCCACAACACTGTCTAACCTATACGCGAAAAGAGCGCTATGTTCATTCTTACTATGCCCTATAAGCTTCAACCTATTCTATCTAGATCTTTTAAACCCTTCTCAACTATGAATTCTTAGCCATCTGAATCTCATTCTCTTCCTTTCCTAATCGCCAGACATGCTATCGGGGCGCCCAGCTTACGAGCGTTTATTATAACTTTCCTATCTTAACCGACTATATGGTCTTTCCGCCTAGAACTACGGGACTTAGCGTTGTTGACGCTTTTGACCACTATCCAAGCTCAATTGAACCGGTATTATGGCACGCGCACTGCCTTCCTTTTCGCCCTCCCCCCTATTCCTCTTCTCTTGCCTACTTCTATGTCTAATCCTTTCTTCTCCTCTCACTCCAACACTATTCGCCAGTGATTCCGTGTGTACATAGAATTGAGTGCCACTTGTATCTTAACTCCTATTTATCCTCTTACAATAATTATCTTCTCACTGCTCACATCTACTCTATCCACTCTATTCATAGCGATGACATCGACCCTTCATCTATAAATCATTTCAATTCTTTCATCTATATTTATTCTAGTAATTGACCCTGTATCTTAATCTTTCCGGATCTTATTCTCGATGATGGATAGGAATTCCGACTTGGGGACGTCTCAACCTCTGTGAATCAATTTTTTAACTAATCTTCTACAATCTCCTTCTTAAACACTTTCGAACATGCCTAATCTTTTCGACGGTTCTTCGCTTCCTGTGACAAATACATCTTGTCAATTAACTAAACAAAAACAATCGTCTTGGAACCTCCACATCCACAACGTTGCTAGTGGCGGCCCAAAGACTGGAGATTCTGTCTTAGAATGCGGCTTTTTCCTTTACTTCAGTTATCCAAGCACAATATACAAGTGTTCATCGACTTGTATGGATAATATGTCTCATATCTGGGCTTGGTTCACCCGCTTTATTGGACAAGGTCGAGTCAAACGCCAAAAGGCCTTAAAAACTCGTTCTGTACTTTCAGTTCACTTTGACTCTCATATTTTTTCGATGTTGATGCTTATCTCTTTTCTTATAGGTACCGCAGCGGCAGAGTTTCGGATGGAATACCACGCGCAACGACACCATCTTAGAGCCGTCCGTACGCTACAAGGAAGACAGTGGTGCCCGTGTTCTGTTCTACGAGTTTGTGCTTGATGACGTTAAACTCATAGTCTATTTCCTCGGACTATCCTATCTTATTTCCTGTCCAAATTTGTCTGTGGTTCTCTTCCATTCTCCTGTGTTTCCTGCTGATATTAATCCCATCACTTTAAAGCCTGCGTCTGTAGCTCATCTGGCTAATTTAACGCTAGTGGGAGAGTTTAGTTGACACACCCCTCCGAAAGGGTTTGCCCGGTGTGTCGCTTCCTGTAAATTATACTAATATTTATTATATATAATAAATCTATGATTATATATACATATTATACTCTATCTATCCCTATATACCATTAATATAGCTACTATATATAACATAATATTTATTATCCCTAAAATATATGACCTTCTTGTTTTTAACTCTCCCGTTATATTTTTTTTTTTTTCAAATAATTTTCAAGATATGTTTCACTAACACATTAGTCTGAAGGACTAGTCAACACATATTATAGACCTCCTTACGTTTACACTCTCGTCAGTTTTATTATTTTTCTTTACTAAGGACTTCAAGGAGTAAACCAAAGATGCAGGCTACTTTCTCTTAATAGTCAGTCTCTCGCTTTCTGAGGACAACACGTGACTGTTCTCTCCTCCACGAGGCTGTCCAGACCCCCCTCTTTGTTTTGACGTACGGCTTGCGCGGGGGTTCCTTCCTCCTACTGGTAAACTCCCCCTCGTTCACCCTCGCTCGATCCCTATTTTTTTTATTTTTTACATATTTGTATATATATATACCTTTTTAGGCTGATTCCAAATATGTATTGGTTTTTCTGTATAGTGTCTAGTTTTCTTTCAGATTATTTCATTTTTTGAATTTCTTTTTACTCATTATAATAGTATATTTAAAAAAATTATTTACATATTTCGACTCTTGATCATTCTCCGTCACACTTAAATCATTTTCAGATCTATACTACAATATGTTAATAACAAAAACAAAAAAAAAAAAAAAAAAAATATCTCTCG
>JABUQX010119592.1:32500-42132 GCA_015478945.1 Trachelipus rathkii | reverse complement strand
TCTGATTTAATTCATAATGATATCTTCAAATGATTGGAGTATAATGATACAATTGGTTAGAATAGATTTGTCATGGGATGTAAAAACATTTATTTTATCATCAGAGCGGCCCTACTGGTAGAGAGATTCATTAAGTTCTTGCAACATTAACATAAATTGCAGAGTAACGTCATGTATTACCGAAAGTTAGCGAACTTTTAATTCTGGCCTGTATTTTCTTTACTTCTTACTGAGCCATGGTCGAATGATTAAACTGTGCCCATTTGACATATATTTTAAAAGAACTTCGCTGACTCTTGTTTGAGATGTCACAACATTTCTAATGTTGATGACTGACGGAGTTTGTGTTATTCACTCAAGAAAGAAACAGAATTTTCTTTATATTGGCACCATCATCTCCCATGACACATTGTCCAGGTTCGATTCCCAGCAGGGTGAAATTCTTAAGGGGTAATTTTATCAATACCTATCAACACCAGTTTACCTTATCAATAGAATATAAACCCCGGTTACTAAGTATTTTTCACCTTGTGCGGTACTCTGTTTGACCCCATGCCCGAGTGTGAGCGGGAAGAGCACGGCATGTCCTATCTCGGTGGGTGCTAATATTCATCATAGGAAGTATTGTTGGGTTCTTCTTTTAGCTCATCGTGGCGTGGGGGTCAAACACATACGCATTTATCTGCTAGGGTCCAGGTTCGATTCCCAGCAGGGTGAAATTCTTAAGGGGGTAATTTTATCAGTATATATATATATATACTATATATATATATATATAAATATATATATAGTATTATATATATTATATAATTAATATATATATATATATATATATATATATATATATATATATATATATATATATATATATATATATATATTGATTAATATACTGGACTCACCACGGCCCACAGAGAAGTGGCCACACTCTGTTGAATAATCAACTCTATGGGTGGGTGTGGCTTATACATATTTTAAATGTCAAAGAAATTTTGAATGGCGAAATAAATATTCAGTTAAAAATAAATAAAAAACTAGTTAAAAAGGTGTCCTTGCATTATAAATAGTCCTAATATTACATAACAGAATCAAATATTTTAAAGAATATTCAATTCTTGAACATAAAGAAAAAAGAGTTACTGTTGAAGTGGGAGGATTCAGATAAGATATAAGATAATCTTTTAGAAGGTGTTATGGACGATAAAGTAGGAAAATAACGGCGGCGAACGGGGTCCAGTTGCGGACAATCAATGAAGATATGGTGAACAAATTGTGGGATATAACGACGGCAAAATTTGCAGATGGGAGGAGAGTCCCGTAACAGGTAGCGGCTGTGAATGATATTGGTGTGGCCAATACGAAGGAGTGCAAGTATCACCTCGTATAAGCGCCTTCGTCGGTGAGAAGATCACTCACCAATGTTCGGCTTTATATTTCTAAGTTTCATTCCCCGCCGATCATTCGTCCAGCGCTCTTGCCAATAAGACTGGAAGCCTTGTCGGAGTGCAAGATAATATTTAGTTGATGGGAGGCGACTTTATTAAATGGCATCCGGGAGGTACCTGGAACAGCTCCGAAAAGAAGAGGCGGCCAACTTGACCTCTCTGTCAGCGATTTCGTTGCCAGTTACCCCTACATGAGGAGGGATCCAACATAGTATGATTTGTTTCTTACGGAAGTGGAGCAGCCGAAGAAATTGTTGTGCAGCGGATACAATTGTGTTTTTAGAATAGGTGGTTTTAAGCGCCTACAGTGCTCTGAGCGAATCTGAATAAATGACATAATAGTGGTCTTGGTTAAGGAATAGAATTTCGAGAAAAGATAATCATTATAGGCATTAATTCTGCAGTAAAAATTGAAGCATGAGTGGGAGGGTATAGGAGGGGTTGCGATAAGGAAAGGCAGCAGACACACTCACACTGTCGCCTGTTTTAGAACCGTCAGTCACACTTTAGTAAATCCACCGTGAACTGTGGAATGAGACAGGAATGATACCTTTAGCAAGACAGAAGGGTGGGTAGATTTGAAGAGAGGGACCAGGACCAGGCAAATGGTGGGGACAGGGAATAGCCAAGGTGTATACCCTTCGTCAATAGAGAAAGGCAGCATATTTTTCAAAGAGATGTTGAAGAAGTTAAGGATGTTATAAACTGTGCTTGCAAATAGCCAGTAATTATGATTATGACGTATCTCTCGCAGAATAGGTGTCAGAGCATACGATATTGGGCTTTGAAAGCGAAGATAACTTGTGCACATGATGCATTCCCTTCGAAGAGAGAAAGTGGCATTACATTGGATTCAACTTCAAGGCTCAACGCGGGGAACGATCGGAAGGCTCCAGTGGAAATACGGATAGCCTCGTTTTGGATGGGATCTAATAGGTGTAATAATGTTGTGGAGGCCTGACTATATACTACACAGCCATAGTCCAACTTCGATCGGATTAGTGTGATATAGAGACTTAAAAGGTACTTGCGATCAGCACCCCAAGATTTTGAGGCGAGATGACGTAATAGGTCAAGCACGCGATGACAAGTCGTTTTCAGGAATTTAATGTGTGGTGCGTATGTTAAGTGGTTATCTAGAATGAGTCCTAGAAATTTGACTGGTGAAGTTACAGGAATGGGAGAACTATATAAGGTTACGTTCGCGGGACTAAAGTGGCAGGCTCTTCGATCCCCTTTTTTCTTAAAAAGAGGTTTTGGTGGATGGGAAATGGAAGCTATGGGAGTTATCCCATTGTGAAATATTCTCAATAGCTAGTTGAAGTTGTCGTTCAAGAAAAGGCAGCATGGCACTGGCTATATATAGGGAAAGGTCATCAACATAGAGAAAAAATTGACCTTCGCTGGGATAGAAGTAACGATGTCATTGAATCCGAGAGCAAATAGTAATACACTTAGAACTGCGGAACGCCTTCATCCAGAGTAAAGTGACGTGACAGAACAGAAGAGCACCTAACATGGATGGATCTATTTGACAGACGGAATTTAATGAAAAGAGGGAGTTGTCCTCCGAAACCGAGCGAGTGGAGTTTAAAGAGAACTCTAGTTCTCCACGTTATGTCATAAACTTTTTCAAGGTTCAAAAAAGACAACAAGAACCATCCCACCAGTTGAAAAGGCTTCTCGGATGTCATGGTCCAGTTTTAACAAGGGATCCGCGGTCGAACGATTTTTGAGGAAATCAAACTGGAAGTTTGAAAAAGCCTGGCGATTCTCTAGAACAGGGAGAAGGCGGACTGAATCCATTTTCTCCATTAATTTACAGGTATGACAGATCAGCGAAATTGGTCTTTGGTTGTCCGCCAACTTCGGATCTTTCCTAGGTTTGGGGATAGGGATTACAAAAGCTGTAGTCCAAATAGATGGAAAAGAGGATTCGATCCGCAAAAACGCAGATGCAGAGGGGTGAATATGACAGAGCATAATGTACGAAATCATGTCTGTGCCAAGGGCACCGTTTTTGCTATTCGCCAGTGCAGTTTGATACCATGCAAGTGTAAAGAGACGGTTATAGGTATAATCTTCCCCTTTCGCAGTTGAAAAGTCTGGCAACACAGCTAGTTCTAAATTTTTGAAAGGTTTCAGGATAACGGAAAGAGCTCGAGTGGCTAGCAGAACTATAACCTAATGCATCTGCAACAGCAGCAGGAGCAGAGATCGTGTCTTTTGTATCAGGCCCATAACGGAGAGCTGTGGGTGAAGAGTTGTTAGAGCGACGAGATATATTCTGTGCAACATTCCACATTAAAGGGAGGGGGGTTATGGAGTTTACAGTCGAAATAAAAGTTCGAAAATATTGTTTTCGTGTTTGGCGATTAATTCGCCGAGATCACACCGTAGCTGCTTTAAAAATAATCATATTTAGGGTGGTACGGGTCCTTTTGTATTGCCTGTAGAGTTTTTTCATCTCTCGGTTAGCTTGTGCGCACTCTTGGAACCACCAAGGGGTTGCCGATCGCCTACCTGTGGAAGATTGCGGAATGCAAGCTTCGCTGCTGGGATGTAAACTTGCTGAAAGAAGTGAAAGGCACCATCAGCAGTCGAAAACTGCTTATTGAAGGGAGAAAGTGGAATAGCTGTGGCCTGATAAAAAGGAGAACCCTCCGCTCGGTCATAACGCCAGCTGAGTTGGATTTTAACATTGGGCTTGGTGCAAGTTCATTTAAAGCTATTTGGTAATGGTCACTGCCGTATAAATAATGAAAGCGGGACCAGGTAAGAGAATGAGAGCAAAAGGAAATATCAATACAAGAAGAAGTATGTGTATCTTAACGTTCATATGTACGGAGTCCTGTGTTAAAGCATCCCAAGGAAAAGGGTGTTAGAAGACCTACAAAGATCTTGAACTTAGACGAGGTAAAAGAGTCGCCCATAAGGGGTGGAGAAGGTTGAACTCTCCTATTATAACAACCGGAGTAGGGAGCTGCTTAAAAAGATCAGCTAAGTCGACCTTAGTAAACTCACTGCTCGGAGCCAGGTAGATCGAGCAGACAGTAAGGTCGGTGGACAAATGAATTCGTGCTGCCATTGCATGAAGTCTATTTGAAGAGGGACTAAAGAATAGGGGTAGATTTATGAATGAGTATTCCTGCACCTCCCCTATCATTGTCACCTCTTTCCATAGAGGTTAGCGAAGATTTATATTCCGACGGTTGTAAGAAGTAGCGATGACATAGTCGAAGTTCCTGCAAACATATACACTTTGGTGTACATATGTTTATTAGTTGAACAAGTTCCTCAAAATTAGAGCAGTAACCAAGACAATTCCATTGAAGGAAAGGTAGCCATGCTATATTGCTATAAATATTGTCTCTCTGTGGCTAGGGGTGATGTTGAAAGTGGATTCAGATGAGGCGGAAAGGCTGAGACATGGGTCTCGACGAGGAGAGGCAGCAAATCCTGGTGGTAAGGAATAATCATACAACAGAGATTTGGGAAAGAGTTTTCAGTGGTATTTAATGAAGGGGCTTCGCCATGAATGCGAGATAAATTGAGTTCAACCAAGTCCATCTTATTGTGTGGATTTGGTTGGTCGTTGGAAGAGCAACCAAAATGCTCATGGAGCGATATCAGTATCTACCAAGCAAGCGGATTCAGAAATTTGTGGAGGATATGGGATTGTTTCCATAGAAATGGGGAAGGAACATGTCACCAGAAAAGTGGCATCTTTTTGAAAAGGTGGAGTTTCGATATTGGGATCCGATGTAGGATTCGTTGGGTTGACAAATTCTGATACTGGATATTTTGCCCGTAAGTCATCATGCAAGTGGTTTTGGGAGATTGGACAATTTGAGTTAAGATGGGGGAGACCTCTGGGTCCCCCCTTTCATTCCTCCAATAGATCCAGAACACTTGGAGCGCTTGCGGTGTCTACGTTGAACGGTTTTCCATTCTCCTCTCTCGGAAGCGCAGGAAGCATTAGAGAGGGAATGGATCGTCACATCAAGCTCTATTTGGGAGCTATTATCCATTAGGGAGTGCTGAGATAGGAAATTCGAAAGAAGAGTTATATGAAGATTCAGAAGAGCTGGAATAATCTTGCAAACCATCAAAGGGTTGATTGGAGGGTTGTTCGAAAGCTGTGATTGTTTGGGTACAATCTATTGAGATCGTTGCTTTTGTCTCAGGAATAGACTTATGGCGAGGTCTCTTCTGATTTGCATTTTTTACATCTAGGGTCAGTGTGTGTTTTCATTTAGAAATTCGAATGCTTTGTTTTAACGAATAATCTTTATCTTGGTGATTATTCTTTTCTTTGTGTTTAGGAACATCTTTTTCAGGAATTTGAGCAATAGTGCGAGACGGAATAGGGGACGGAGACAGAGGCCTCTTACATGAATTTGGCGAACCTGTCGGGTAGGTATGAGACAGAGTGTCTTGGCAGGAAATGTTTTCCAAACTTTGTGTTAGATTAACTTATTGTGTTCTGGAGTGTATATAAGTTAGTACTGCGGGTCAGGAGTTGGCTGTTTGTGCTCGCATTGGATCTGTGTATGTGTGAGCGAGAGGTGTAAATCTTGTAGCTATGGATCTTTATGAAGAGAGAGGTGAGTGTAGTGTCTATATACAAGGCCAGGCAAGGTTGTATGCAGAACACGTCTGATGATTTGTTAACGCTGGGATTTGTTAGGGGGAGAGGGTCTATCTCTCGGTGTGTATGTTATCGTATCAGAAGTGGATGTTAACGACGCGAGGCAATGGGAGGCTTGCTGGAGAAAAGTCACCATAAGATTGCTTATGGTCCGCTTGTAGGATATTTGTCACTGAGCTGGTGTAAGGTATCTCTCCTGCTCAATTTTTGTATGGTACATAATTCCAAAACCTCCTGTTCAAACAGATAAGACGGGCATTTTAAGGAAGAAGCACTGTCAGGTCCTCGGGTCCTCCAAGGCCTTTGCAGTGTGGTGTATTTTCTCATGGAATATGAAATTCTTCTCCGCAGACTGGGCATATGTCATGCGGTTCCCTACAGTATTTTCAGGGATGACCAAACATTTAGCATTTAAAGTAACGTCTGAGTCGGGGATAAACGTGTGAAAATTTACTTGTAAACCTTATTTTCACCTTTGATGGTGGATAATGGGTACTAAAGGTCAGCAGTAAAAGAGGATTTGGGGTGTAAAGTGAGTCCCGACGTAAGGGAAATCTATAAATGTTTATAACGAAAAATCTTTTCTGCTGGAAATTTCTCAGAATGACAGCAATATCTTCGTCTTTCTGTTCTAAAGAATAAATAGAGCCTTTGGATGTATTTCTTATTTCATTAGGAGTGGAAATAAGAGGAATGTTTCAGAGAGACGTTAAAGATGACAAAATAGAACTCTGATTCCAGGTAGTAGCTTGAACGAATAGGGACCCATTTCTCATTAATGTGATTGGGAGGTCTTCAACTCCTAAAGCTTTTTCAAGTGCATCGATAAGAATAATGGTTCTTTGCTCAGTGAGAGCTTTGAAGGTAGTGGATCGCAATAAGTAATATATCGGGAATGATGTATCAGCTGGCTTTCCTGGAGGGGAGCAGCATATGGAGTACACGAGTGAGAACGACAATGACGGGGGCACCTTTTGCGGGATTGCCCTAACCGTTTGGGCACCTGGGGTGTTAGGGGCATACCAGGCGATGAATCGCTGAGGTTATGCAAAGGACCTTCAGGTGTAGGAGAAGAAAGAAAAGTGGAAGCACCTGCTAATCTAGAAGTAGTAGGGACCGAGGTGGGGTCATGCTGTGAACCCGACGTTAGTAATTGCTGTTAGGCTCACCTAAAGACTTTTCCTTAAAAAAAATTTAAACTATAAACTTCGTCTCCATGAATGAGCAGGTATAACAGTAAAACAAATGAAACATAAAAGTAAATAACTGGATTTACTGGAAAGACGTATATTTCATAAGGAAGGGTAATCCTTCTACCTACAACAGGTTACAGGCCAGAGACCCACACAACCTCCCCGACCCCACCCCGTAGGGTAGGCTGTGGATGTAGCCTCGTGAAGATCCTCCCGGAATTCTACGCCGGTTTACCTTCCGTGTACCACACGGTACCTTATATCTTCACGCAGAGCCCGACATTATACACCAAAGTGCAGGACAGTCTCCTTAGTGGTTAGCTAAGGCTCAGGTTCCCTGCAATTGGCGGACCGGTCAAAGGCGAGCTAAAGGACCGGTTTTTCTCCTGTACCCTCATACACGGGGAAGAAGTGCAAGCCCCAGGGGCTGTGGCGGAAAAAAGGGAGGACAACTTACGGGCAAGTACTTAAAAGGACTGATGGGTGGGAATTCAAAAAAAAATAGAAATTGTGATGGAGAAGGTGGATTGAAAAAAGAGCAGAAAATTAATAGGAAAAATGAGGAGAAAGGATGAAGTCTTAAAAGATTACATATGTGAGAAATGTTAATGCACAAATGCACATACTAATGCTATGTTATGCTCCAGGTTGTATACATAGAGAATAACACCATAATAAGAATCAGTACCCACCTACCGCTATATATATATTTATTATCCTATCATATATATATAGTGGGTGTTGTCGAGAGATATATAGTATATATATATATATATATCAGCATGTTGTGTAATGTAAGCTGTGTGAGTGTATATATTATTATATATAGTATATATACTATATATATATATATATATATATATATATTATATATATATATATTATATATATATATATATATATATATATATATTATATATAAATATAAGTATATATATATAACTATTATATAATATATATATATATATTATAATATATATATATATATTATATAATATATATATATATATATATATAATATATATATATATATATATATATATCTATACGTATCTCTCCTGTGTATTAAATTTGCCAACTAAAAAAAATAGAAATAATAATATTAAATAATAACTATAATTATAATAAACTTAAGGTACTCCTGACTGCTTCCTATATTATTATTATATTATATTATTATTATTATTATTATTTATTATTATTATTATTATTAATTATTATTATTATATATTATTTATTATTATTATTATTATTATTTCTTTTTTTATTATTATTATTATGTATTTATTATTGTATATTATATTATGGTTATATTATTATTATTATTTCTTTTATTATTATTATTATTATGGTTATTATTATTATTATTATTTCTTTATTATTATTATTATTATTATTATTATTATTATTATTATTATTATTATTATTATTATTATTATTATTATTATTATTATTATATTATTATTATTATTATATATTATTTATTATTATTATTATTTATTATTATTATATTATTATTATTATATTATTATTATTATATTTATTATTTATATAATATATATATATAGTAATAATATATAATTATATATACAGATGACCACACTGTCTTATATACTCTGTATATATTAGTTTATATTACTCTCTACTTATCCCAAATCTCAATTTATCATTATTTAATTTAATTATGCGTCAATAGGCTATGTAGTATTATATGAGTGTATGGAATATTAATATATGAATACTACTTTTTTAATTTATTATAGTTATTTTATTTATTTTATGTTACTATATTACTCCATAAGTAATAGAATTTTATTATATTTTATTTAGTTAAAATTATTCCAATTTGAAAAAAAAAATTCTACTCTTAATAAAATAATTGTTGTCATATGACCTACCTAGAGACATAAAAACTTGATTTATATTGTTATCTATTTATTGAGAAATATAATTATTTTCATATAATAAATACTGTAGGCATCTGTTCGAATAGCTTACATAACATGATTTTCTCTGTAAAACTTTTATGTATTTATTAGACAGGGAGAAGATCAAGAAAAAGATTTTATTACATTCTTTTTTATTTATTAATTTTTCCCCTCTTATAAACATAAAATAAATAAGTATATGAGTTAAATGTGAAAATCATTATGTTCATTCTTCTCAATTGTAATACGAGAATCTATTATTATTATTAGGTATTATTATTATTGTATCTCAATCTATTAGATTTGAATTATAAATTATGCACACCCCTCACCCCCTCTCTAGTTATTATTATTATTTTTACTGTTATAATTTTTTTAACTTCTTTTTATAATAATAATAATAATGAAATAATTT
>JABUQX010119592.1:0-27500 GCA_015478945.1 Trachelipus rathkii | reverse complement strand
TAAAACAGAAACCATATTTTATTTTTCATCAATATTTTCTTCGATATTTATACTCGATCAAATAGCGTGATATAACGTAAACACAGTAATGTTAAAACCATTGGTGTTTCATTGTACTCTTATTATATTTATAGCCTATATTACTTTTAGTATATACATTCATTATTGTATAATATATTATTAGTTAAATATAAAATTTATATTATATAACCTATATATATAATGTAACTATATTATATTATATGTTATAGGCGGTACAACTTGCCCGAAGCGGAAACCTTATTTATAATATATATACATATATAATATTATATATATATATATAATTATATATTATATCTTTTATTAATTAAATATTAGTATATTAAATTATTATTTATATATATATTAATATATATATTACTTTAATAGACTATTATATAGTATATTAATATATAATATATATATTATATATATATATATATATATAATATATATCAATTAAATATATAGTAGTGATTTAATATATATATAAATATAAAGTATAATATATTAATATACCTATACTATATATATTATATATATATATTACATTATATATAATTATATTATATATATATTAATATATTTGTTTTCTATTTGCAGTAAATTTGAAAAAGAAGATAACTTCATAGATTAAACCCTCAAATGATAATCACCTAAAAACATTAAAAACGCTAAAGAATATATAATTTTGCTAAATAAATATACTTATAAGTATATAATAATAATAGAATATACTATTCTTTTAATATCAAAAGGACTGTTTAACATAAGAGTGACATAATATCGACAAAATCGCAGAACTCTAGAACGCGTCAATGCAGCTAGCAGTGTCACGATAGTTAAGCTAAAATACTCAGATAGAAAAGGATAGCGTAAGTTTCCCACAAGTTGACTTTTCTCTTTTATCATGTTAATATTTAATTGTAATTATTTATTATATATTTTTTTTATATATATTATTAAGGGCTCGAGCGATGAGGGAGCAGATGGGGGACAGAGTCCCCCCGTCGTCCCCGCTGAGGCGAGAGCCCTGACTCTTTCCTTCTTTGCTATTTAATCTTGGGTATCCCATTAAGTTTAAAGAAAAAAAAATCTGTTAATAGCGCAACTCGTATGCGCTCCAAGTTGCAACAATTGCCAGTTTAGAAATAATCGATTACACTCTGTCTCGTGTGGACTATAAATATGCGGTAGTATATACTATACCTATTCTAAAGGCCATTAAGTCCCATATAGTAAATAGAAAATATAATAATAGATAATAAATCTAATAAATACGTATTACTTTCGTCAATATATAGATAATCCATTAGAAACATATATTATAATATTTATATTAATTAAGAAATATCGAATCATAGTATAAATAAATATAGTTATCTTATATATTACTTATATCAATATATTATTAAATATAAGTAATATAGTAAATAAACACTCAAAAGATAATCCACGTCAATAGTTAACTGAATAACGTCAACAAATAAACAACCCTATGACGTGTCGAACGGAACAGCCAACTCCAGTGTCAAGCGCAACTTAACGGGTTTCTCGTCAATCATTCACTAAGCGTTTCTTGATGATCATCTCTCGAACTTGTGTTTTATCTGGAACTACTCGAAACTCGATAACATCTTAATTACACTTCAGATACGTTCTATTCCTCCTCCTTACAGGCCTATTTCTTCATCGCGAAACATCAACTCCCACCCTTCACATGTTACACTCTCCTCATTTTCCTAATTACTCTCACAACCTAACAAGATCGCGCGCTCAGCAAGATTAAATAAAACATACTGATGAAAATAATTATGTGTACTGCTTTACGTGGAAAAAAACGAATGATAAAAGTAAACAAAAAGAAACTGCGATAGCAAGTTCAACATGATTAAACATGGAAAAAAAACCTAACAACTCTCAAGTTATAACTAAGTACAAAGTTCTATCATTCAATCTATAATCACAAGCACAATGATTTGTGAAGACCTTCCACAAAACATTAAATCAATATGTCATAATACCTCCGTATACGTATATGTCAAAGATAAATATGTATGGATTATATATAACTACTACTCAGTAATTATACGCGTATGAAATATATAGCTACACGTGCTATATGATATAATTACTAATATATAATATATACGTATAATTATTAATCGATATATTATCATAATATATATATTCATAATATATATATAATATAAATTAATAATATATATACTATATATCACTTACATATATATAATTATAATTATATATATAATATATATATATATATATATATATATCTATAAAATATATTAATAATATAAGATTCATGAAATTATAATACTTATATATAATATATTTAATAGATACATACATAAATCATAATATATATAAAATATACAAGTAATTAAGTATAATATATATATATATTAAGATATATATATATATAACTGTATATATAATATATATAAAATATATATAATAATTAATTATATATCTATATAAAGGTATAATAATATCAGAATTGCATGATGGTGACTATACGTGTAAAATATTATAATAATATATATGACTAAATTTATATTGTTATATAAGACAACAATAATCAATCCCGTTATATATATTTGAAGAATAGTATATCATATATACTATCATAATACTATACGCGATCTTACTACTACCTACTCCAACCTAATCAGCACTCATTCATGGGCGAAGGTCCATAAAAGGTCCAAATATTACCGACGCTGGACGAAACCGGCCTCCTACCAAAAATTATCTTCCAGGGCCTAAGAAATGTTTCCAGATTGTTCTTGCGGTTGTAGGAAGTTAGAATAGACAGAGAGGAAAATACAGTGTGAGATATGTTTGTCCGGGACCGTTAGGTATATATAGTTTTAAACAAGAATAATTTTGTAAGATTCGGTTTGGAGAGTGAAAAAGGAAGATTGAATCTGCGAGTTAAGAAAACTAGTATATAATCTATGAGGCAGTTAAAGCGATAGGCCGCATCTTCAATAATTGACCAAGGCACGATGACTCCACTTAAGAGCTTCTGGCTAGATGAATAAATTCTCCGTGCCGTTTCTACTCAAGAGATAGATTTGTAAATTTAATACTCTTGTGGAGCATACGTGCCATACACACACGAACAAGGCCACACGCCTGCATATGACACTCTCACATCTATAAACAGACTACCTCCACACGACGCATAACAATATTACCGTTATATTCCTGCTGGAAGGATCCACTCATTCAACTTGCGTCGAAAAAGACACAAATCTCAACATAACGAATCAGAGCGATGCTCCATTAAAACAATTGTATAAACAATGGTATAAACTTTGTGAAAATAATTACTCCATGATATCTATTTCTAAACAAAGGTCGAGTATAGTCTACACTTTAGTCACGTGTATCTGAATCCGAGCAAATAGTGTGAGCGACACTCTTAGATTTGTCCCAATTATTTTTTACTAACCTAGATACGAATGGAGTACAAAGCGGTTAAACATAAAAGAACGAAAATGAGAGTATAAGATATGTATCTGGTGAGAGATTTTCAGTGGTCCTCACTCCTCGCATGGTGGCACTCGATACGGGGAGGAGACCTTGCAGTCTCAAGCCCTCTGTCCCATCATAGCTGTCAGGCTTCGAACACAGCCTATACAATATGAGACTCATGTTACGATAAGAAGAAAAAATAGATTAGATATGTCTCTCCTAATTTGCGTACAAAATATGTGTGCGTATTTGCTCGTTCATCACACCTTAATTGCCTCACTTTCGTTCGTGGCAGCAGTATGTCGTATCTAGATAACCGATGGTTTGCTTAAGCGCTCGCGAATCAGATAAACCCGACTTTACAATTCTCTCCTGCTCTTATTAGTCATTCTGCTATTGAAATTACAAAAGAGAGAAAATAGTCGTAGACTCGATTAATAAATCCTGTAGATAGCTGTGAACAGTTCATGTCTTTGTCTTGATTTAACCTTAAATATTTATTACAAGTTTATTAATTATGAGATCAGTGATTTAATGGAGGTTTCCAGAACAAATGTTAAATTTATTTTACCTTTATCGATTTGTAGACAGTCCTTTCGTTAGGGTTGACATGCCCTGGCTCTTCGGTGATAGCGTGGCTCAATATTAATGTGCGGATTGCTTGTGGTTTGGTCTTGTGTCTTAATGATTAGTTATATATTTTGATTTAGCCGTACGTAGTTGATTTTTTTCCGATATGTTTATGAATGTGTTGTTTGGTGCGCCGATGGTTATGTTGTTCACAGAATTCATTATGTACAGTTTATTACTAGGTAGTCAGGGATATAGGTATAATATTATTTATTAACGTATATTATATAGATATTTACTTCCTTTTTTAAATCTTTATTCCTCTCTATCGAAATAATAGCCTTATAAAGCAATATATATATTTCTTAATATTTTAGTAAATTCATTTATAAAGATATCAATATATTATATCAGTGGCGTCTTTTGGGGAGTTCAGGCAGAGTACGGCAACGTCGCGCTGACGGCGCTAAGTTGAACCCGTAATAAGATATTAAAGAGAGAGAAGATTGCCAGACATAATTTACATATTAATAGAAATATAATTAGATGTAAGAGTTGGTAATTTCATTGTTGTATTTTAGTATATATATATAGACTTATATATATGTACGGATTTATATATATATATGTATATATATATTATCTAATGATAAGATTTGTTCTACAGGATATATATATATAGTATATATGAAAATACTCATTCGAAGGCCTCGATGATAAGCTCCGCCGACGCTACACATTTCAACATTTTTGATTCCCTTTCGTGTATAACTCAGTTGAGCTATCAGTGGTATTTGTTTTTACTCTCCTGGGGTCTGAAAAAATATTTGCCGTTATACTTCTTCAGTACTAGGCCAAACCTGCTCTGATATTATGACCCTTCCTCTTAGTAGCAAGTCATTTTTTAAACAAGAAAAATTAAAATTGCTTTATAAACTCAAATGTTATAAGTCTAGGTCTATTGCCGAATTTTTTGTAAAGAAAAAGAATCAATAGAAGAGAAAAATAATAATATATTATTATCTATCTCTACTCATATATATATACTCAATATATATGAAATAAATAAACTAGATTTATATGCCGTACATAGAGAAACTCAGTTCATTTGGAAAAATAACCTCTAATTTTTATTGAAAAGTGTATTATATGAATGATAAAATATATATATCACTATGATTTCCCTACTCAAGGAACTTTGACATCTGAGCACGCCCATACCTGACTCAGTTACAGATTCCAGAATTATAGTAGTAATCATTCTCTATCTATTAAATATGTATATATATATATAATATTATATAGTATATGGGTATTATATATATTATATAATATATATATATATATATATATAATATATATATATTATATAATATACTATATAACTTAATATTAACAGTAGCTAATACTCAGTTTTAATAATAATATATAGTAGTATATAGTATATATTATATAGTAGGGTAATTATTATATATATATTACACATATAATAGTTGATTTGTCATACTCAAGTAATTTTGTTGACCAGCGAGAGGCCAGCGTCGAGAGCTTGATACTAAGCGTATATTAGGATATATATATACTATATAGTAATATTTATTTATATATACTATTATATGACTAAGTATATGACTCATATGTACTCTATATATAACTGTATAGTCTCAGAATCTTAGAACTCATGCTTTATAGCCTCTATATGATATCATTCTGGAAAGGAAACAATTATATATCCATATTATATATATATGTAGTATAGTTAGCTTGTTCTTGGAAGTAATGTTACGTTAAGTTCCACATCCTGAATAACCTGAATATCCATACTAAAATATGTCGTATATATTACTTATTCTATATTTTCGCCTCATAATATATAGGTTATATACTCACGGCTAGTAATATATAGCGCTATTTATATATTTAATTTATTCGACCAAATAGAGTTATTACCGTATTATAATGGAAGTATATTATATTACAATATTTAGTGTATTGAATGATGGGATATAAATTTATATTGGCTTTATATATAGATGTTATGTTAGAATAAGTTAATATATATAATAAGTAGTACATATAATAATTACATATTATATATATATAAAAAAATATACAACCTATATTGGCCTATAAGCATTTGTACGTTATATTTATATATAATATGTTCTACATAACCGTGTATATAAAGTAAAATCATGTATATGAATTCTCATTATACCGATAGTAGATATATATAACTTCGCGCTTATTATATATTATATATATATATATATATGATATATATTTATTTAATTTATTGTATTTATTTTATTTATTTATTTATTTATTTATAGTATATATATAGTATTCATATATATATATATTATATATATATATATATATATAATATAATATTATATACGATTATATATATATATATATAACTTATAATAGTATATATAAAAAATAAATAAATAAATAAACTCAAATAAATAACATAAATAAATAAATTATATATATATATTCACTTATATATATATATATACCTATATTATATACCGGTTTTTGAGGTATATATATATTGTATTATATATAATATATATACTAGTATATATATATATATATGTTCTGAGCCAATAATTAATATTAGTAGTATATATATATAGGTAATAGGTTTATATAGATATATATATATTAGTGATATTATATAAGGCTATCAGTCTAATTCTATTATTTTTAGCTTATAATATTTCTACCTAACTAGCAATATTTTATAGTATTTTAGTACGGAAGATATAAAAATATATATATAAATATATATAATAAAAGTATTAATTAAAGTTATTTCTCTTTTCGATCTTGGAAATATTTATGTTAGAAAAGATATATATTTACCCTATATTTATATATACTAATATATATATATATATGTATGTATATATTAATATTATTATACGATTATATATACTGATGTAATTATATACGTAGTTACATAATAAATGTAATCCCATCTGGATATAAAACTATTTATATTCATATAATGAAAAGCTACTAACATACTAACATCATCAAGAACTTTTACTGTCAAACGTTATCGCGATGACTTCAAACTGTTCATCATCTTCAGGAAAAGACACATACAAAATAATAAATAGCAATAACAATAACACCAATAATAAGTAAAAATGCATTTTAATTCAATTTTCAAATCACAACACAAAATCCATTAGTGATATGTTAGAAAGAAAATTAAAATAACTTAGGATAATATGCATTTTATTCGCACAAACAATGTTTCTTACGCTCGATAGACATAATTCGTTACGCATGTATATTGCGTGCTATCTACGATATACACAAAACGACCGCCCGAATGAATTCTTATTTCTTATAAATTTGTTTACAAACATTAAACAAAGAATTCAATAATCAGGTGTTTGAATAGGTGTCTTTCGGTGAGGAATGAATAGATATTTCGCATATCACTCTCAATTAACCAGAATAATCCGCATATATATTATATATCTATCGTAAATATGTGATTTGTGATAAGAATCATTAAATTTATAACCGCTTAATTAGGACTACATTTTATTTATAACTATATTTACTTACGTGTCCTTTTTCTAAGTGATGTTTACTATCATTAGGAGCTAACGATTAGTATTTTGGTCCTATATATTTATATATATATTATAGTGCTAGGTGTGTATAAATATAGTATTATATAATATATTTATAATTCGGCTATCTCTTACGCTCTCTCTCTATACCTTATATAGTATGATATAATATATATATATATATATTATATATATATATAGTATATATATATATAGTATTATATATATATATTATAATTTAAGTACTACTTTGAAAACTTCGCTACATTCTGAAGCCAGATACCAGTATAATTAGGGTTTATATAATAATATATATATTATATTATGTAAATACTAATAATATTTGTTCTTGAAAGAAAATTAGATTGAAAATTTTAAAGAGTGCGTCATTGCAAGTCACACATATTCTTGTGTCTCATCAACAAATTGGCCAAAGCTGAAAAATTTTAAAGATCCATTTTTAGTATCATAAGAAGCTAGTCTCCAATGCGGGTGTCACAAACTTTAAACGGGGGCATGAAGTCCCTATCTCGCGTCCATTGACGTAGAGTGAGAAAAATAACATTTTATCATTGCCAGCATAACTCTTATGAGAGAAATAGAATAAGTTCTTGTCATTGTTCATAATTTAAAAATTGTGAATATCACGGCAAATATTTTGACAGCAATCTTTCACTCACTCTTAAAGTACCCGATTTCCAATTGTTTCCATTGTTTAATAAGAAAATAGAAAAAATATAAAGAGAAAAATTTCATGACTGCTTTTTCTGCCACTGGCATCATTTCCTTTGTTTACGGACATTTGTGTGAGATAAGTCAAGTAGATACTCTTTTTTCGTTAGACAGCGAAATTAGCAATCTTACGGATAGGTCTCGTCAATATTCTATTGATAATCGTTTTTGCGATGTACGCTCGTATCTTCAAAATTTTCTTAAAATATGACTCTCAATAGCCGAGAATCGAGTGTATTTTTTTTAGCGCAAAGCTTCTTATTTTTTTCGTGTTAAAAGATTCGTGTCAGCAATTACTGACTCAAGCGAAAAACGGCGATCTCACTTTAAGATAAAAATTCTTAAGGAGCCTTATCATGGGATACGTATAAACAAACCACTCTATTTTTCATAGCAAACATTAATTTATAGAAGCAATATGGTGGAAATTTCTAAAGGGATATATAGGCATAAATACGAAGTATATGTATGCTCTCCTTATCCTCTCAGGATATAGATAATGTATAATAGTGATAAAAAAATTACTATCTTGGCGCGTATGTACAAACAATTAAAAGAAACAAATTAATGCATCACGGTCAATTATTTAAGAAAATAAATTTCAAACAAGACTTCATTTAGAATTACGCACACAGATCACTGGAAATTACAATACCATTTAGAATCAATCAAAACAAATGTTCGGTAAAATACAGTTGTACCTCTTGCAAAATATTAACCCAGCTAAATATGTTAATATCGTGTGAGTATGCATATATGTATATGAATTTCATAATGGGCTCAATAAGAAGTACCCTCAAACTAAATCAAATAAGCTTTCTCGGCTTCTTAAGTTTAAAAATGTAACAATTTTCGTTGCATAATATGCTATATTACGAGTCAAAGATCAAATTGTAATTTCCTTAGCGAAATTAAATATCAATTGTAATATACAAAGTCCCATGGCTTACTAGGGTAAGTTCTTGGAGCGAGGAAGATTCATTGGTAATATTCTTGAATTTAACAGAAGGCTTCATAAAAGTTGTACGTTATAGGGACCGCTGTCCGTTATTGAACTGGGTTTTAGTTGATTTGAATAAATATATGATTTTCAGAAATATGTAACTTCGTGTAAGTGATTAGAGATTCCGTGGCGGATTTTTGTGCCGTAGTCTTGGATAAGAGTAAGTTAGAAGCATAAGATAAGAGCGATGCATTCTTCTTATCTCTAGTTTTAGAGAACAGTGATTCATCTCTCGCTAGGTGTTTGTACAGGTACTGTAGTAAACAACATACACTCTGTTTGTACGAGACGATATTTCACGCTTGCTTATTGGCGTGCTCATTTAATTCGTACTGATATTGATGGTGCGTAAGGAACTGACCTCTAAACTATCTAGGAAGTCTGTCGTCTAGACTCATCACAAATTACAAAATTATAAGACAATACGTCAGACTTTAACGAGACATCAGGGAATACATACCAATCTTCTAGTGATTACATAAGGAAGAAGAAGATATACTAAGGGAAAATGTAAAAATAAGCTGTTAATGTTAAGTTGTGGAACATGATCAAGAAATATTTAGAAGATAACAAGATATTGTATGACTCTCAGCACGGTTTCAGGAAAGGTAGGCTCATGCTCAGACAAACCACTTGTCGTAATCAATGGACTAATTTTCTATATATACTGGGATATATTGCATTGACCGAGGAGATCCAGTTGATATTATATATTTTAGACTTTTAGCAAAAGGCTTTTTATAAACGGATCCCTCCATTAACATAAAAGGGGTGCAATAAGGAAAAGAAATATTACAATGTCTTATAGGATGGGTGAGAGTAACCTTGTATTTACATAGTTGGATTAAAGAAGGTGTTGTGAGAATAGAAACTCCAACATGATAGTTCAACATATAATTGAGGGCAATAAAGGTCATCATTGGGAAATAGTGAAGAGTGGTGTCCCACAGGGTTCGATGCTGGGGCCACTGTTGTTCCACTGGTGGGCGCGCGCGTGGTGATATATAAATGATATTAGACCAGGGACTTAATGCAAGATTTCTAAGTTTGCTGATGATAGCAAAAGAGTTTGGCACAACCTCGCTTAGGAATAAGTGAGAAAAGGTATGTTTTAATTATCATAGCTCTCCAAAATGAAAGCTGTCTTTAAACTATATTGGGTAGCTGCAGAGTAAAGTTGCCGCAATATTGAACTTTTTTCTCAGTAAAAGTTGTAAGGTTCTTCACCTAGGTTACCGGAATACTAAACGAAGATATTTAAAACAGAACGATATGACTATTTGGGTAGTGTAGTCGCTATAGCTCGTCTGGCTCGCCGCAGGGAAAAAGATTAGAAGCCATTGCACACCAGTACAGGATTAGAAACACTTTTTCAGTACTCTGCGAAGGAATCAAGACTTTAGCTGTGGTCGGAATTATTTAAGCAGTTAATTGAAAAGTAGTAATCAGTGTTTGGAAAGCAAGAGGAATAGATGCTAATACAGATGCTAGTGGCTGAGTAAGATAAATCGCACGTACGGGTTGTTGTGCAAGAGTCTAAGGAACGGGAGTAATAAGTAAACTATTATATTAGCTATTGTTTAGGCAAATAATAGAGTATTCAGGTGCACAAGTTTGGGCCCCTTATTTAAAGAAAGCTTAGATATGCATACTAGAGAGTGTGCAACGTAGAGCAACAAGGATGATTTTTGAGGTTTGAAGTTTGTGGTTAAAGGCAGCATATACGAGGGAAAAGAGTCTAAAGAAGTTGGTGATTATTGTTTTGGTTCTAGATAGAAATGTGCGATTTTGTCAGAATTGGGGATCATAGATTTTACTCAAGTACTTATAACTTTAATCTACAAGTCATTGATTTAATACGGAGACCTCAATAAATTCTTTGTAATAGTAGTAAGACATTCTAGAGCGGAGGTGTGACCAGGGAGGCCCAACAATAGAGACCAAGAAAAATTAAGAAGAAAGCATGCCATTTCTATGTAATAATAATAAGCATTATATTATATACACAGCAATAAATTATGCGTTGCTTAAATTTTTTGGAATGGTGTCGCCAACAGGAGGTTTGCTTGAGTGTGTGACTCCTCTATTTGTCGAAAATACTTTTTAATAGAAAGGCTCTGGATCATATTGCTGGATTATAGCTGGTATGGGTTGTGGGGTTTGGATATCATTCTTAATTAGCTTTTTTAATTATATTTAAGAACTGCACAAAATTAGAGAACTTTGTTTTTAAGATAATATTAAATCATATAGTGTTATTATATGTTTAATATAGCTTAATCTCGCCATCGTTGTTGAACCACTAACCTTAGTTATTTTAAGTGGTGCTATGTCGTGGAATGTGATATTTGTGGGTATCACTTTTTCTATTATCTATTTATTTTATTGACTTAAGCCAAATTGTATGTGGATATTTATAGTTACATAAGGAATTATTGACAAGCCCCTAGGGTGTTTGTGTGGAGATTTGTGCACTACATATAATGAGAGTCACATGTTTTGTTAACGATTATGATGGGATTGTACTGGGACTAAGTGTCATCGAATAATATAGGGCCCATGTGGCTTTCATATACTTGTTCCTATTATATATATAATCTATTACTTATATTAGTTTCTTTGTTCTATGTATTCGTTGTTCAAATATATCTTTTTTTATATAGTTTATTATAATAATATAATAGGGATCTTATAAATAGAAGTTATAAATTAATCTTTCTATTATTTTACAGTAGTCATAAAATAGTGAGGGGAATATAATAGGAGAATCTAGTGATGAATTGGGAGGGAAGAAATAGAAGATACCCTGATGAATCAGAGAGTGTAAGTAAAGTATATTGAATGGCAACTAGAGTGGAAAATATGGAGAACTGGATGTAAACCTTTTAAAAGAGTAGTATAAATGAATGGAAATGTAGATCTCATAATTTCATAGGAAGGGAAAAAAGTTGTTAATGTCGCTTATTAGTTTTAGTATCAAAAATTTTATGATGTGTATTCATCTCATTGTTTAATTCTTTTATATTAAAAGATATTTGTTTTTTCTACTGAAGATTTCCATTTTTGGGAAACAATTTTATTAAGATTTTTTTTTCTTATTAAAAGTATTTTATTTTATGAAATATTGTGAAATAATTTATATTGATCCGTGGAATATAATTTATGTTAATAAAAAATCTTTTAAATGTATTTTTTTTTATCAAGATTTTATTTTCTTTGAGCATTTTCTTTTTTCAGCTTGAGAAATATTTTTAGCAGCATAAAGAAAACCTTTTAAAACCGGGGAAAATTTTTCAGACTTCAGATCTCGAACCAGCGTTCGACCTAATATATAATATCTAATATATACATAGATTCAAAAGAGACTTCGAAAAGAGTCTTATAAAAGCTGTTCTAGCGTAACGGGCGTTATCAATTGTACAGAGTAACTGTGTTAACGCTTCAAGCATTTTAAAATGTAACGATGTAACGGGTCACGTCTACCTTTTAAATTGTAACGTGTGTTTTTTCCGTACTCGTTACTCGTTACATCCTACACACGGAAACCTATGACTAACATTTTAATTTATTTTATGGAAACGAATTTTAGTTTTTCCAGATTTTTAAATATATTATATATATATATATATATATATTTTATTTATATAATATATATATAGTATATAAATATAATATATAATAATAGGCTATATATATATATAATATATATATATATTGTAATATCTATATATTTATTACTACTATATATATATATATACTATATATAATATATATATATTAGGGATGTAACCGATACAGAAATAGAGCCGGATAACCGATCCTGATAAACGCGATACTCTTCTTTTTAGGTGCCAGAATCGATACCGATACCATACCGATACTTCTAATTTAATTAATGAAGCACACAGTGACTAAGATGAACATTTATGCAACTTGCTGAGAACAACGTCATTGTATTGCATTCCCTAAACAAGACAATACTTAAGTCCTTTATATTCATAATTTGGTTGTCGCTCCAGTATATTTATATTTTAGAACTTAAAATGAGTACCTTCTAAGGAATAAGTATTGGCAAATTAATACATATTAATTGCTTTTTTATTTTGTGTTTTATTTAAAAAAATATTCCATTATCATGTTGCGAGTAAGTTTTAAAAGTTTAGCTACTAGCTTTTATGTTTTAGAAATGATTACAAATTTACAAGAAATTCTTAACTAGCTACATATATAAAGAATCAAAAATCAAAAGATTTTAACAAAGTGTACTGGAATGCAATAAAACTTAAAATAAAAATCGCTATAAATAACTTCCACAATGACATAATAAATACTCTTGATAAGATTAGATTATCATTCATACTCAATTCCAAAATTCACATAATATGTGGATGCAAAAACATAAGCTTTTACTATATCATGGCGAGAGACTGTTCCTTTTGTGGTGTTTCATTCCTACCTAACCTACACCATAAATAGGGCGGCTCTCTCTCGACCGCATGAACGGAGGTGCTTGATATTATTTTGCCTCAAACACGTGATAATAATGAAAACCTTGGGCCATTTTCATGCCACCTCATGAAAGGATTCTCTTCTGTCAGCACAGGATCTCATGTTTTCGTAGAGCCGCATCTCCTCTTTCACGACTGCAAATTGTGAATTATCTTTGCTCCTTGAAGAATGTCTCTTCAGTTTTTTATCGCTATTGAGGTCCCTGGTAGTGATTCCTTTGAAGGTGATCGAGATGTCAGAGGTGGAATTTTCGGCCACTGAACTATATATAGTTAACATACGGGCAATCTCATTCTCAGTAGGTTATATTTGCTTGAATAAGCACCAGTCAGCTATCAGCTGCTGTTCCAGGGATTGCAGAAAGGTGGTTCCACTTCTCTTGTGCTCTTTTTTTTTTTTTATTTTTTTTTTTTTTTTTTGTGAGGAGCAATTGTTAGGTTATGCTATTTTTAATGCATTCTAGAAGTGGTATATCACTCGTCGGAGGTCCATTCTGTAGGAGTTTTTCAGCTGCTTAGGAATTCCTATAGAATCCTATCCTTTTAATTATTTATTTTTTGTGTAACAAATGTCACGGTTGTCACCGCCGCTCAAGGGCAGAACCGTATTGGAGTGGCTGGTTGAACGCCTGCTAAAATCCATCTAACGTGTTACTTTCCATAATTACTTTCATAATAGACACAGCATCGCAGGCTTTAAGTGAGGGAAATTTAATATTTGAGTAAGAACACTAGTATGATGGAAGAGAATGGGTCAGCCGAGACAGAGCGTTGTGCCCAGCAAAGAAAGAAGCACCAGCAGCGAACCAGTCTGGAGTTACTTACATCAACCGAAAACTTTAACTCATGTGCCGACCACAGCACACCCTCTGTGCTACAGGGCGTTACATAAAGCGTGGGTGTACGCGGAGTGGAAGTTCGCCTTCGTAGACTTGCCTCTACAGTACTATAGAAACGGATATAAGCACCAACACTCCGCCGCAAAATATAAGTCAAGTGAACTACGAAGTACGATGGACCAGTTTTATAAGTCTTTTTTGGCTTTGCTCGACCCTATCTCAAAGCCTGGATGAAACCAGAGCCACGCCCCTCACTAGATATGAGATGCGTGACTGCCATATCCAGAGGGCGGATAGAACCTTGTAATAGGTGGAGTACTGAAGAAGAGGAAGAAGCAAAGTGCTTGCGTCTCTAAAACGTACTTCTCCCATTTCTTTTGTAGTTCGCCCTATGCACATGTAAGGTGAATTTTTGAGGTTTTCATAAACTAAATTTGGTTTACGTTAAGGCCAAGGATGTTATATTGTCCCACAGGAGAGAAATAGAGACGAGAGAGACGTCGAAAGAGATAGAAATTAGAAGTTGTCTTAGAAAGAAGATTTGTAAATTTTGGGTTTTTAAAGAATTAAAATTTCACGAAGCTTGGAGATCGACCACCGAAAATTCTATCCCAAGATCTAGCGAGAATAAGAATTCCGCGATTAAGATTAGACGAGAGAGCAATTCATAGAAGTAAAGAGAGGAGCATTGAAGTTGATATGAGTTGAAGATGAAGGGTCAAGTCATCGACATATAAGTGGATAGAGTTAGATGTGCAGGTGAGATTATTAATGAAAGCAGGAATAAAGTAGAAGATAAAACAGGACCCTGAGGAAGAAGCACCACTATTGACAGAAAGTTAAGTCACCCCAATCAAACAAGCCTGTTCATATGAAGCCAATTTTGAAAGAAAGCTTTAGACATAAGTAAGCAAAGAAAGAGAAACCCAATAGGAGGGGAGCTTGGAAGTCAAGTGACTGCGTGCCGATACCACGGTCAATTGGCTTGGATAATGTCAAGCGCCACCACCATAGTCTTTCCGTAGTTCCTAAGAGGTCGGAAAACCTCATAAATCTGCTAATAGGAAAGTATATCGCCAGTAGATCTCGCATCCAGGAGAGTCAGTCACTGGTAAACAGAAAGAGAGAAAGCGATTTCCAGACTGTATCTAAGAAGTGGAGAGTTGAAGAAGGGTTACTAAAGATCTTAGATAAAAGATATACAAGTGAGCGCTATTAGGGTGATACGATAGAGGATCGAACAGCATCAATATATTTTGGTAAATTAGGTATGGACATATGCGCTGATTCCCACACACTGGAGGGAAAGTAGCTGTTATTGAGGCATAGAGATATGTTGAACCGCGGGTGTGGGTCAGCACGGAAGCAACATCAATTTTCTTCAGAGGTATCTTCCGCGGAGAAGGATGCCATCACGGGCCACCGCCCTTCCATAAACGTTCATAGATTCTAGGAGCGTCTGCACTCCGATTCTTAATCTTAATGATATGGTATAAATCGGCATTCAGGCCTAAACCTGAGGAGGCATTGAAGACGGAGGAAACAGTAGGAATACTCAGATCGTCGCAGGGTTGAATTAAGGAATAGGAAGACCAAAGAGATGATTGGCTTTCAGTTGCGATGTACTACATCAGTAACTCATCAGAGAAATAGATCATGAGGACGGAAGGATGATTACCGGACAGTTGTTAGAGATGTTTTTGAAAGAGGCCAGAGATGTTATGTCAGTGGAGCACGAAACAGGAGAGTCAGTCGCATATATTCAGAGTCTTTAATGAAAGCCGCTTTGAGCTATCTGTTCGAGCATGCTCTCCTGTCAACTTGTATTTTATTGACTTTTCGACCTGATGACTTGTGTTCATTGTGTTATTTTTATGTTGCAGTTGGAGAACAGAATTTTTACCGACAACCGATAAGTTATTGTCTCTAGCCATGAATGGAACAAGGGAACAAGCAGAGCGATCCCATGGATTTTGAGTGAGAAAAAGAATTTGTGGGGGAGGGAGAAGGACCAAATTTTATTTCTCCCACTTGACATGGAATGACCCGATAAAACGTTTGACCTAAATAATTTTAGAGGATTATGAGAGATTTATAGTTTAGCGTAGAAGCAACGCAATGCCCCAAATCTGGCCCATATAAGCACACCCTAGGTGTATGTGATGGCAGATGTTGGGGAGGACAGTATTAAATTAGATGATATTAGGTCTGTTGGATCAGAATTTATCCGATAGGAGCGAAGGTGGTGATTTTATGAGAGAAGGAACAGTGCGTGAAACATAGTCAAGGCGGTGTTCAAGAATGGTTGGGCAAGTCCAGATGTTGTGAGGTTATTTTAATCAGTTGCTCCAGATCGTTGAGAATTACTGAATGATTCGCTTCCTCCCCACCAAATTCAGTACGAGAGGAACCCAACAATTCAGTTTTGTGTACATCGAAATCCCCCTAAATAAAGGACCTCAGTTTTTGGATGAGAAGATATAGCAGTCCGTGAGAAGTAGTAAAGGGTAATCAATAGAAAGTCATCGAAAATCTGTTCTGGGTTAGGAGAACCAGTAGCAGAAGCATAAGAATATTTGTAGTAGAAGAAGAAAGATTTTTAAGCCAGAAATCGAAGTTAAGGAGATTACGTTTCTGAACAGTATATTTATATATAGGAATGTTTATATTTACAAAGGCAGCATCTATCTCCACGTTCCTAACCGAAATTAAAATAGTAGTTATACGTTGATATTGATATTCGAGTTGAAGGATGATTATTAGCCAGTGTCTGGGTCTCCAGACAGAGCTCAACTTGGTTTGAAGTTAAGGATAGTATTCCATGGATGCAGAGTAGACTGCAGCCCATTGATATTGGTAAAGTTCAACAGGTAAGAGCATGCTGTGCAAATCTGCAATCATCGAAATCCGTCACACGCAAACAAAAAAAAACAAACAAAAAATAAAAACAAAAAAATAAAAAAAAAAAAAAAACAGAACTAAAAAGATTAAACATTTTAAGGAGAAAGAGAAAAATTTTAAGTACACAGACCCCTAAACCATTATAATTTTAAAAACGGATATAAAGAGCCCTATCTATAGCGAAAATATCTAATATAATTGAAATAACATCCGAGGGAACAGATTTAAAACACTGTCACCCGGCACTCCACACGCACTCCGACACGCTCTCCTAACGTAGAAATTGCGCTACAAAAATAATTACTGTATTGATCCAACCTAAAAAAGTAGTCATACATCTGTATAAAATTATAATAATGGCATGTTACCAAATATGACGTAAATTTTGCGCACTACAGGAGACCATTGTTGGGAGAAAGCTAAAAATCTAAGCTTAAAATAAACGAAGAAAATAAAAAGACAATAGTACTAGTTATCCTTATCTAACTAGAGTTATTATTGCTCTCTTAAAAGTTTCTCGATAATTTTCACAACCAAAAAGTAAGACGTATCCACGGGCTAGTATCGGCCATTTTGAACCCGATACGATTACCATCGCATACCGATACCATCATCTAAAATGGCCGGACCTACTACGATACCGATAATACCAGATACTATTCGGTAACAGAGTTCCTAATCACTATATACTCTATAAATCCTTCCGCATTCCTTCCGGCCTCATTCGTCTGCTATATATATTATCTTATATATAGGCGTATGATCAAATATATTATATAATATATTATATATTTATATATATATAATATTTATAGTTTTATATATATTACTTGTACTTTTGCAATTAGTATTATAAATATAAATGATATTTATACATATATATATTTATAATCAGTTATTACTGAGATATGTTATATAAATATTTAGATTTGCATTGTGTACAATGAACTTGTTTTGTGCTTGTTTGTTGTGGGATCCTCAGATGATTAAAAGTGACGGTCGTAGTGGATGAATATAGGCGTATTGGCTGCAAGGTCGGGGGTTTTGCTAATTAGATCTATTGCTAAACTAGCGGTGAGTCACTACGTGGTTAACTGAATCCTGTGTGCATATAATCTATTTAAAATTTTCTATTTTATTAATATTTAATTTATACTGTCTTCAGTTCCTCAAAACATAAATTCCTTTATCTCTTTACTAGAAATAATCTTTTACAATTAACTTTGAAAATCATATATTATTTTTAAGTAAATAGAAAGATATGGATTTGTCGGATATGTGAGTTTCATTTATTCACTTTACTCTGGTAAAGCAGATATCTCAAAGAACTTGTGAATATCGCAAATATCAGTAGTTAGTGATTGGACTAAAATACTTCTCCACCTCTAACTACATACAATATTACTTTTTGTGTTTCTGACTAAACTAAAATTTATTGATGTAGCTTAAACCCCAAAATGAGAAAAAACAGGGACTGATTAACGTTCTTTTTTGACTATCTAATTACTAAACTATGACACCTTTCTCCGAGATCTGATTACCATCAAATAAATCTGTACCCATCCAAATGAGACATTGGTGAGGTTCTCCATATAATTTTTATGGCGGATATTCAAAGCGTAGAACGAGTTCACTAATGAGAGTGACGATTGGGCTCTTCTCACACAGATATGTTCTGAGAACATAAGAGACAGGATGGGAGATGTAACACTCAGAGGCGGTGGATTATAAGAATTTTTTTCATAGGAATAACGACACAACATTCTTGAGAGAACAGTCTTAATATGTAGGACATATCGTAAATGCATCACTCACTCTCATGCAAGGAAGTCATAATCTCGCACTGTTGGAAACCACGCGTGTTGATCCTATAGTCGTTATTCCATTCCACTAAACTCCCCTTGCGTTATGACAATACAATACTATTAGATCTCTCGCTACACCTACTTGAGAACTCACATCTGACCAAGAATTTCTTTGAATAGGTCTTCGTTGATTATAATACCTAACTTTATCTCTCCAAGCAGCTCTTATCCATACGCACGCTAAAATAACCAGGCTATTCTGGCACTTCCTAATCGGCGATAAATTTGGGAGCATTGCGTTGTTTTTTTGTGTTGGCTACGAATACTATCTTGTGACAGAACTTCTGCTTTCAGGATATCAGGTGAGGATGCTTCGGAGGTCGCCGTGGAGGAAAGGTAGGGGGCGGTAATCTCACCCGCGTATGGATGAGTCAGCGTTACATTTCAGTCTTCAACTAATATGGCTTTCTCTCCCCATTAAATCCATTGGGTTCGAGTGTGAGCGTTTTGTATCTCGGCGCCATTCAGAGAGAGGAGAACATTTCGTATCGGGCATGGAAATTCTCTCGTTCTCATCACTCTGACTAATTTTCATTCTGCCTGCGGAATCGTCTGCAGGGATATTAATTCGTCAGGCTGAAGCGTATTTCCTACTAAAAGAAAGTGCGACACCACCTGCTTGGTTCGTCCTAATGATAAAAATATATTCCTGGCGCCTTGCCCAAAATATCATCTACACTTATGTTAGATAGGCTTTTCCTCCGCTTATTCCGCTCTGACGGATATCTAGTTTGCTAACCTCTCCTTCTGAAAAGCCAGATCTCTTCGGCTGATTGTTTATTCATTCATTATATCTACCCCTGGACGATTCTGGCAACCCTCCCTCCTACTCCTTCTCTCTCTCCAGTGTATTCCCATGTTCTTTTACCTTGCAAATTACACATGAATCGGTGTGCATGGGAGTCCATGATTTCTTTACTGCAACCTGTCAGGAAGGTAGTGGCAGCCGCGATGACATTCCTCCCGTAGTTTTGATAAGGAGTGGTGCTTTCCGAGCCACGCCTGTCCTCGTTCAGCTCTAGGTGCTCTATCGTCTTAATAACTAAACACTTTTCCTCAGTGCGTAGGAAGGCGCAAATACTGGGAGAATCCAAAGACGAATCAAAAAAAGGTAGAACGCCTCTGATCCTTCAACTATCAGCCCATATACCTCTCTAACTTGTAATTACATATCTCCAAATATTTGAATATCCTTCTTCACACTCTCATTTCTGATCATTATGGAGTCTATTCCCGTTACTTTATTTCTAATATCATATTAGTACTATAATGGGATGGAGTCCTAGGTGCATATTAATTAAGGACATAACCTCCTAGTAATCCACATCTCGTTGGGACCGAATATCTTGAATCTCTCTTCTAGCTGTCGATGTTATGATGGCTTAATATAATCTTTCTCCTACTACATCATTATCTTGTGATTTCTGCTCACTGCTCCTTCTAATTTCGCGCAAAAGGAGTTCACCGCTATTTCTGTTTATTCTTCTTACCTCACTGATATTGTATCCTATATTCTCTTTCCATCAGAAATCGTTCCGGTACCTATAATTTGGGGATTCACGTACGCCACACAGAGATGAGTTGGGCTCTCTCATACTAATGCACGGTGGGAGGAAGCCAAAACATCAGCATTCTCACATCTGGCCAGCAGTTAATTACAGGAAAACCTACACATATTCAAGATCGTCCCCTAAACCAATTCTTGAATCACGCTCATGACTTAATGGTTTTCACCACTAAAACATACTTATATGAGGTCTTTGCTTGTTCTGGATCTATGTCTCTAGACCACAATTCTTGTAGCATCTTAAAGGAATTATAATTACTTTTTCTCCACATACTTCCTCTCATGCCCATAACGTAATTTCTGGCAACTTTAATCGGGGCTAAAATTTGGGGCATTGCCGTTGGTTTACTTTGCATACCACCTTGGATGACAATCTCTGCACTTTGAGGTCGTGGGATGCTTTTCGAGGTCGCGCCGCTGAATAAGGTAAGGGGGCCGACACTATGGGTTGGCAGGTTCATTCCATTTCAAACCAATAACATTTTTCTCTCCACAACGACCTGCGTTTTGATGGAGCTTGTTCTCCGCGCCATTCACAGGAGAGACGACATTGCGGTATGCGGCATTGAAATTCTACTCTACCCATTCTCCTATCCACTCTTACTAATTTTTCCCATTTCTGCTCGGAATGATTGCATTAGGGAATATTTTATTTCGTCAGGCCTAAGCGTACTTTCACTAAATAGAAAGTGCGACAACCTGCTTGGATCTCCTATTACTGATAGAAATTTCTGGCCCCTTGCCAAAAATATCTCGTCCTAACTTAACTATGTTGGTTTTTAAGTTTTAACTAAGATCTTTTTTTAAAGCTCCTTTCCGAACATCTTCTTACTGAAAGGCCATCTTTCGCGTACTCCGGTTTTTTCAATCTAATAATTTTACCCTGGACGATTCTAGGATCCCTCTCCTACTCCTTCTCCTCTCAAAGGTTTCCCATGTTTTTACCTCAATTACCATGATCGTTGTGCATGGGATCCCTGATTTCTAGACGTCAGAAGGCTAGTGGACCCGGAATGGCAATTCTCTCCCCGTAGTTTTGAGGGAGTCAGTGCCTTCCAGAGCTATACGCCTGTCTCGTTCAACTTCTACTCTCTTGTATTTAATACTAAAACTTTTCCCTCAGTGCTGGAAACGCGCTATGTCCAAACCGATCCCAGAATAAACGTAGCCCACTCTGATTCCTTTCAGACACTATCGCCTATAACGGCTCTCACTTGTATTCTATCTAAAATCTTTGGAAACTCTTCTTAACTCTCCTTTCCCCCTTGGATAATCTGGCAGTCTCTTTCCTCTTTTCATGATCATCTCAGGACTGGTTCGTAACTTCGAGGTCACTGAGTGACATAACTTTCCTATCTAACTTATTTATGGTCTTATCGCATCATTTACTGGAAACCTATGGGTGGAAGTTTCCTTGCATGGTTGGCAGCTCTGAACAAATAGATTTATCGTAAGAAGAGAAGACGTTTCAATTTTCTGACCCAAGGTTAAATTCAGCAGCGTCAAGACGTAAAGGAAAGTCGAACGAGAATCTCATTAAACCATCTTCTATACCTATATGGGATAAAGCTTACCTACCTTCTCTTTTATAATGCACAGTTATCTTGGTATAGTGTTATCCTTATCTCCCGAATCGAGCCATACATATCAAGGTTCACACTCGTTGATTTGAGCGTTCTTCATTCCTCCTTTCCGTAGTTTAGCTGTGGATGATCCCGCAAGATTACTAATTCTAATCACTCTCTATAAGATTTATCTTCTCCCACTTTTCTAATGCTACAACGTACACGATCCTCAGTCTGTAATAGTCGTCCAAATCATCTTTTTATTCATGCTTTCACACTTCTTTGCCGATGATCCTCCAAACTCTTCGCTCTTCTTTTCACCCACATCATTTCAAATTGGGCTGCTAGCCACCTCATTTCTTTATTTGCTCTTCTATAGAGTTGCCCCTCCGTATACTGAGCGTGGTCTCCCTGATTCTATGTTCTTGTGGGAGCTGTAGCTTGGTTACACTGGATAGGTGATTTCTCCACCGGTGGGCGTCATCGTCACCTAACACTCTGAATTTATGAGCAAACCGTTTAGTTGTAAGGGAGTCGAAAAATCCTCCTTTTAAAGAACTTGCACCTACTTCTCTTATAAATCTTCGCGTCTCAAAAATCATACCTCCCGACCCTATTCCTACTTCTCTTCTTAAGATTGGGCCTCTAATCGTCTCATCCCTGTGAAAAATATAAATAATAAAACACTCGGGAAAACAAGATCTTCTTTGGTCACTTATACATAATAAAATCAAATTTATCTTAGAACTAACCCAAATTAGTATCTATCATATTGTATATCATAATGTGTGATTAGCTTATAAGTGCCAACAAGAAGACTGGAGAGTTTCTGCTCCAGTTGCGGTGAGGGCATTCTTTTTTTCACTGCTGCAATCAGCTACAACCTTATACTATACCATGATTAATAATAAGGGCCATTAATTGCCTCCATATGAATGTATCAGAGTTTAATCTGTTTCTACTATACATTTCGGATAAGTGGCTATTTCCAGGCTAACTCACACTGACCATCAATATTCTTAATATAATTCGGCATTGGGTTAGAGTCTTAATCAGCCCTTTTCAGCGCTATATAAAATCTTGTCCCCTACTTTCCCAAACTCCCTATTGACCCTCTAGTTGACTGATTTTATTCATTTAATAGCGACGTAATTAACGTATGGCCGACTGCATATGTCATCTTTTCTATAGGCTTAATTTTATAATAATATCAATATGCGAGTAACAGAATGGCTAATTAACCAAGGGGAGTATGTAATCTACTATATATCCCATATCACTGGTGCATTCCATTCCAAACTCTGGGATACCAAGCTCGTTGATGTGCCACCGCGCAACTTGCGTCGCGAGGGCTCTGTGGCACAAAGAGGTGGGCACCCATACTCTCGCTATTCTCTCGCATCTTTCTCAGATATTTGGGAGGAGTGAAGTATATTCTCTGAACTTGGGGCCTCCTTATCAACTCTGTTCGCGGTAGAGCTTAGATATTTACAGTTCTTTTGAAAGCATTTTCTTGTTAAACTGCTGAGAACTCCTTTCTCTTGTGTTCTATATTTCCAACTATATTTATGATCTTTTTTCCTGCTCTTGTAAAGAATCAAGGAGTCATTATTTGGTAGACTTCTTGATTTATCTTGTCAGCATTTACCTGAGAACTCTTTTGGTTCAGACATGAGCCCGATTGGGTGGAGTTTCTATCTAAAGAAGCGCCCCCGTCCTGTGAAGAAGGGCACATGTTCCGTTGATTGCTGGATAGATCTGTAAACTTTATTATTACGGGTACTATTAACAATTTCCCTGCTTGTGCTTATATTCATATATTTTTTTATATATTAAATTATATATTATCTTTTATATAATGATAATAGTATATATATATTATATATAATCATTAAGGGAGTAATATTATATGATAATATTATATTATTACTAAGTCTTAAGCGGGGAATCCTAGTTAATAATTGCATTATTATCAGCTCTTGAAAACCCTTGGCTGTGTTCACACTACAAAGGCTTTGTTAGCATTGGCAGCTTCTCGCTACAGTGCTTAATTGTCGATGGTTAGGTTAGGGTTTGGTTATGATTATTTTATATATCATTCTTATTGTACTTTATATTTATGTTATAATAATCTAATGTGTCATTCTCAGCCAAATTCAAGTAATACGTTAATTTTTTCCGAAGTATATATATAATATCTGCAAAAACACGCTAAAAAAAAAATTATTTACGCACACTAATTGGAATAAAATTTATTTTCTTTACAGTTAATTTGTTAAGGAAGCCAAATAGTAGTATACAAAATTAAGTATGAAAAGTATAAATTATAATTATAATATATAATACTATATATATTATATACATATAGTATAATTAGTAACATATCCACTAACCATCTACATAATATATATATTTGTATATTACTATGCTCTTTAATATATATATATATAGTGTATATAATATATATATGATCCCGCCTATTACTTCATCCAATCACCAAACCGCACGTAGACTCACCGAACTGCAGAAGTAGACGTCAAGTGAGTTTACAAATTTCTTCAGTTTGGTAAGATTGACGAAGATTATCTTAAATCGAGATACAACCTCTTCCAATCAATCTAAGGGATGCGCCTCTCACACTCTTTAGTTTAACTTGTACTATTGCAGATTTTGGCAGCAAAGCCACTAGAAGATTCTAGAAATTTTCTAGTTCTTTTCCTGGATTAAAGATGAATGTTGTTATTAAAAGTCCATAAAAGTCTTAAAAGTCTTCCCTAATTTATTCTACACTATGGAGCGTGATCCTAAAAACTTGTGCTTGCAGAACCAATCTAATAACATTCATAGTTCAATGTCAGTTAAGACTGTATGTCCAAGACGTTAAGAATGATACAGCCTGTACGAGGGAGGTTGACATAACGGCTGTATCTTCTTCTATTACAGCATTTCAAAAATCGACATTATTAATGATTTTGAATCGACTGCATTGCCAAGCTGATTCCCTTGTGCTTAAGTTTCGGGGAGAAGTACATTTGAATAGATTTCGTTGGAAGAGTACGCATTTTAGTAGTTTCAAACTCGGGCAATGCTGTTTTGCAACCTTAGATTATGGATCATATTATCTGGGTGATAAAGCTCGATATTCTCCCTATGGTAATGCTTAAAAATATACATGCTAGTCGAGTTGAAACAAACTTTAACCGCGGCGGGCCGGCGGACGCGGCGGAGCACCAAGGAGGTGCGTGGGTTAGGCCGGCCGTTGCGGGGTGGGGTCTTCATGCTGAGCCTGGTGGTTAAGCTTATGAACAGGGAAAACTACTCGGGCACCAATCACAAGTATAAGGAAAACAATTTCCTTCTTACCTGCTTTAAAGGATCTTACCATCCAGCATGTTTCAGTTTTGAAATATATTCTAATAAAATATTAACAATGATTCTTGTCTATACTGGAATACCTTTTGACCTGGTATTAGGAATAATTAGCACCGTCCCTCAAAACAAAGGCATGATCCTAAATTTAGGGCCCTAATTTACCCGCCTAACGTAGTTTTGCATTAAAAATCCACATTTTAAACGATATATTTAAGTTTGAAATATTTTTTGACCTGGAATTAAGGCTTAAATCGCCCACCCGGGACATACAAAAAGGATTCATCCTAAAACCCTTTTTACGATGCGAGGTCAGTTTTCGTATCTGTACAGGAGATCGCGGTTGTTGTAGTATTCTGTGATGGATTGCTCAATGGTATCATACGATATAACTATAATAATGAAGAAAACTCATGAAATTTATTATAAAAAACTTTTGAAATTTTTTTTAGTTAACATCGTAGATGAATAATATAAATGTAGTGAAATTGTTTTTTAAATAAGAACTAGAAAGATTAATAAAGAACTCATGTTATGATTCGCAATAGTTTACAAATAATTCTTTTGTTCTTTCTTTATACTTATTTACATGGCTAATAGATAATGTAATGCAGTAACGTCAATAGAACACAACGTTGGCAATAAGCTTCGGTGTAGAGGCCGGCCTGCCTCGGGGCTCGACCCTTACTAGAATTTACTTCCGATGTTATTTGTTTTAAGGAACGTAACAATATATGTTTTTAATAAATTTCATAAAATTTAGTAAACCTTATCTTTAAAACTTGAAGTTATACAAATTTACTAAACAGAAAAGTATTAACATAAATAATAAATTGCTTTCGTTCAAAGGTATGAATGAATTATTATGACAGTCTTTAAAGAACTTTGACATAAATTTTACGTTATAATTATGAATGAGTCATATAATCGGCGGAAAATTAATTAAACATAAATGTTTAATAATTATAAGGTTTTTATATTTTAATATAAACTCTATTTATGCTGGGTAGTGAGTTAGGTGTGTGTGTGTTGGGTGTGTGTGTGTGTGTGCCTGTCTGTGTTATATGTTCTCTTAAATGGTCTGGTGTGTGTGTGGTAAGTTTAAAAAATCATGTGTAAGTAAATCTGGGTTGCTGTGATAGTAAGGTTAATAATCATGCCGTGTGCTAAGTAAATCTGTGTTGAGAGTTATAAAGTGAATCTGTGTGTGACTGTGTGTGTGTGTGTGTATGTATGTAGGTGTATCTAAATAAAATAAAATAGGCGCATGAAGTAATACACTAAGTATACATAATAAACTAAAATAAATTACATAAATAATAAATCATAAATAAAAATAATAAAAAATAATAAATAATAATAATAATAAAATAAATAAAAAGTTATTAAAAAAAAAAATAAAAACATAATGTTAATAAATAATATGAGTTAAAACAGTAAAACAAGAGTTAAAG
>JABUQX010119591.1:0-31317 GCA_015478945.1 Trachelipus rathkii | reverse complement strand
CCCATTAAAAGTGATTCTTACTGTGGTAAAATTATAATCAGAAAATTAATTTAGAAAGACACATTCGAACCCACACGGGTGAAAAACCATTTAAGTGTTCTTACTGTGATAAAAGTTTTAATCGTAAAAGTAGTTTAATAATTCACCTTCGAACCCACACAGGTTCAACTTCAACTTCACAGAAAACATAAAAACATTTGAATCTTTATTAAAGATTAGTGTTAAAAATGAACATTCATCATTCACAAATACGTTTGTTTTAAAATATGAATTAGCCTATTATAAATTTATTGTATTTAGAATTAAGTGATACTTTATATTAGTAGTCTGGTAGATAGTAAGTGGCAGTAGTAGGCTTAGGAGACTGAAGCTTTAGTCTAGATATTTAAATGAAGGCCTAGTTGTGTTAAATGGATGCGTTTATTGTATTAAGAAGTTTTGTTTTTCTTGTTTATGAAGCAGGAAGATTATTATTTTTTCTATAAAAAAAAATTATTTTTGTTTATTTTTCAGCTGTTTTGTACATGTTTCCATTTTGACTCTTTTTAAATAGTTTTATTTATTTTTTTTACTTCATTTCTATTTTTTACGTGTTTTTTATACTAATCCCTTAAAATATTATTTTTTATAATGCAAAGAGGAATTAAGATTTAGTTATGTATATTTTTTATGCAGTTTATTGAATTTATATTTTTTATATTCCGTTTTTTTTTTGAAAAAAGGGGGGGGGTTTATACCTGGACTAAACTGAGAGTAATAAATGATTTGTACCATTTTAGAGTTTGATTCTTCCTAATGATAAAGCTATCCGCAACAAATTAATTTGGTTTTATAATTTCTTGTTTATCATTGAACTGTCATCATATATTGGCTTGACTATAAAGCAGAGCTGTGGAAGAGGAAATTGGTTTGGACCTATAGTCTAGGGATGTACCGGAACCAGGTTCCGGCCGGAACCTCGATTTTTTAGAAGTTCCGGTTCCGGCCGGAACTAACCTGGTTCCGGCCGGAACTTTCTACTTTTTCAAATGTCTTTCTTAAAATAATTCAGTAATTGATTCATTTACTCAGTTATGATTTTTGCATAAAAAAAATAAGAAAAATTTTATATGTAACACTAAATATCATGAAAAAGGACCTCGACTCTATAGTTTCGAAAAACTTTAAATATGAAAATATTGCACACTAGAACCGAAAGTTTAATACTCTAAAAACATTTTTTTTTTTTTTTTTTTTTTTTTTTTTTTTTTTGATATTTAAAAAAAAAAATTTTTTTTTAGACACAAATTGCTTTTTTAATTATTATTTTTATAAAATTAGTAAATCCTAATTATTACCTAATTAATAATAAGTTTAGTACATTAATAATGATTATTTGGTTATTTAAGTTATTTAAATTATATATATACGTATAAAATAAACTTAAAGTAGTTTCTCCAAGGCTATGCGAAAAAAAGCTGTTTTACTTCATTACATAGAGAAATATATTATTCATTAATAAGGGGATAGCTATGATTAATTATTAATTAAAAAAAAAAAAATGCCTAAAAAATAAAAAAAAATAAAAAGTCATTGATTTTTATAAAAAAAAATTCACGTAAAAAAATCAGTTGATTTTAAATCATTGGATTTCGTTGTGCCTCTTTTGTGCTAACCCTGCTCTTAGAATCTAGACCTGGGATAATTAAAATTTGTACAGGGTATATTATTATTATTATTATATTAATTATTATTATTATTTATATCATTATCATTATTTATTATTATTAATTATTATTATTATTATTTTTATTATTATTATATTATTAGTCACTGGTCAACAAAAAAGGGTGAAATTTTTCGTGGATGGACTTTATAGCAGGAATATATAAAGGAATTCGGAAGGTGCTGATGCCATATATAATCTCGGATTTGCTGTATCACAATCCCGTTTTCGTGCAATCATGGAGCATATTTTTACAGTATTCCCTAGGAATGACCAAAAATTCAATGGTGGCGCACTCACCGTAGGCTGTATATACGCTGACAATCCCGGCAATGATACAGTAGCAGGCAAAGTTACTGGGTCGATATTCGGGAAGCATGTGGTAACTTTAGTACGTCTATATGTATGATTGCCAATGACCTGGATTGAGTCTTCATCCATCTGAAATTCGAGTGGATGGTCGTCTTGTCTACCCAGGTGATACTGAACGATCTTGTACGAGAGTTTTATTTGCCGAAGTTGTCCTCTGAAGTCCTGAGCTGTTGGCTTCGAGATTGCATGAAAAATGACTACTGGACCATAACACAAGAGTAAACATTTTATCGTTACAGAGAAGCAGAGCTGCGGACGGTTCTTCCAGTCAAGATTGGTACCGTTGTGTATGCCAGTGAATTGCAGGCCCTACTAGCTCGCCTATGTGACTTCCCAGCATACGATGTACGTGACTGGCGACTGTTTATTGACACTTCCAGAGCAGTGTAAAGTGTGTTTGTTACACCTGGCAACATATATGCTTCGGTTCCAGTAGTTACTCGGTACGGATGAGAGAGGAGTTATGCAGAATTATCAACAGTTTGGAAGGAGGCTATCAATCTCAGGTAACATGAATGGTTCAATATGTGTCAACCTCAAAATGGTAAACATTAGTGCTCGGTCAGCAAGCAGTTTCACCAAATATTCCCTGCTTCCTGTGCTATTGGGACAGCCGGGCGACAAAGGATCACTGGACAAAGAGAGAATGGCCACCGAGGGAACCCTTTGGACGCCAGTGACAGGAACACCTTGCGTACGTGAACCACTTCGCCTAGCAGAGAGGAAATCTCATCTTACTTCTACTACACATAAAACTTGGTTTGATTAAAACAATTGTGAAGGCCCTGACCATGATGGTGAATGTTCCTGGTCTGATGACGAGAAGAAAAAGAGCTGGGATATTTTGATGGCCCACAAATATAGGCACTTCCTCCGTTTGATGCCTGCCTTTGCCTACAAACAAATGACTTGTGTAAAGGCAAGAGGCTGAATGCTTTTTCAGATGTAGTACAGAATTTTTGGGGAACAGGTAAGCGCAGACCACCTAAATATTGTACAGAACTCACTAAGACAGTTTTCATTCTGCAGATGTTAGAATGAGTATAAAGTGCCACTACTTACATTCTACCTTAAAAAAATTTCGGGATGACCTAGGGATGTTAGTGATGAGCAGTGCGTGAGGCTTCCATCAGATCTAAAGTTCAGAAAGGACGTGTACCAGGGCAAGTGGACTATCATATTGATGGCCGGACTATCTGTTTGGGCAGCTTCTATGAAGTTATATTCCATGCGCTAATGCACAGTAGATCGTCTACAAGCAGAAATTTAACGACCATCGTAGTCTGACATTAAACTAAGCCCATTATCCTTCTATCCCTATATTCATTAGTCTCCCATATCTACCCGTATTCATTAGTTGGTAATATATGTTAACATAGTATGCTATCAAAGACATGTTTCATATCATTGTGATATGTTCTCTGCCCTTCATATATTAAATATATAATATATTATATTAAAATATTTTAATTATACTTAATTTAAATAATATTAAATATATTAAATTTTAATTATTTTTATAATTTTATTTAAATTATATAATTAAATAATTATAATACTATATTATATATTATTATATATATATATAATATAGAGTATATATATATATTTGAGCTCTACCCCCCTTTTCGATATGAAGGAATAAAGCTATATTTGCTTTAAACTTGAATATAATCTATATATGGGGATTAGGACGAATCCGTGTAAATTTCAAGTCTGTAGGATGTATATAGAGGGGGTCACCCCCGAGGATGGACACCGATAGTTGCGCTACGCCCTGGGGCGGGGATCTTGAGTGCGAGTTGAGGCCTACGAGTGGATCGAGCGTGATGACGTAAATCTCGTCGCAGACGAGTATTACGTCATGGCAGGTACCTCTGTGCGCCACTCTACATATTCTTATTATTATTATTAATTATTTTTATTATTATTTACTTCTATGTTTTAATATCCCTTCTACGTATCCTTCGTCACTTCTACATCTCCTCCTTCAGCGTCTTTCCTTCTTCACCATCTGATAATCTTCATCTTATTCAGCATGCGACACTGCATTCATGCCCTTTGTGGTCGCATCCCCTAGCCAAACGACTCAAGCTTTCCCGTTCGTGCAGTCCCCGCAGGTCACTCCGCGCGATTCCCGGTTTCCGGCTCCGGGTCGCAGCAGCCCCCGTCTCAGCCTCCTGGTTCTGGTCGCGATTCCGGTTCCGGCTCAGCCTCCGGTTCCGCGTCCGCATCACAGCACCGACGCCGCAGGGTCCGGTAGATAATATGAATAGATTATAGGAGTCCGAAAAAAGTGTTTGCTTTTTTTTTCCAACTTCTTTCAGATCAAATTATTACTTATTATATCTTCTACTCTTCTATTTCCTCATTAATTCTCATCCATTATTATTCACCTTTATATTATCATTATTATTTATTATTATTATTTTTTATATATTATTAAGAAGACAGAGGTTAGACTTACGACATTGGATAAGCGTTGTAAGGCAAGAAGAAGAAGGAAATGAGGGAAGATAGAAAAGAATTCTGAAGGGGAAGGAGAGAGAGAGAGGAGAGGGAGAAGAAGGAAAGGATAGAAGAAGAAGATAGAAGCATGAAGCTATTATTATTATTACAACAATAACAACAACAACGTCGGGCGGACTAACAAACCGTTTTTATGCTAAGAACACACCTCGGTTTTTATTGGATAGACATTATCCCACGATCACTTCTTTTTTTCGCCACGACCTTTAAGTGCATTAGTATATAAACGGGATGCATAGACGCAATAGTATAAATTTCCGGTTTATATACTAGATTGCAGGTCATCCTTTAAAACACCCATTCCAAGAGAGAGGGACATAAGGGCATGTGATTATGCTTGTTAATACTATATATATAATATAGTATATATAATATATATACTATATTGTATATATATATATATATATATTATATATATATATATATATATATATATATATATAGATATTATATATATCTATATATATATAGTATATAATATATATATATATATATATATATATATACTATACATATATATATATAATTTATATCGAAGTGTTAAAAAATAAAATGAAAATGAAATATCTTTAAAAAAAAAAAAGTGCAAATGCGTTTTGTAAAGTTCAAAAAAAAAATTATTATTTATTTATTATTTATTTATTTATTCGTTTATTTTATTTATTTTATTTATTTATTTATTTATTTTAAGGTTTTCCCCAAATACACTATATTATCCTACATTCAGCATGTAAATTTTTTATGAAAATGAGGTTCCTATAGGTCTAATTAGTTACTCACGATAAAAGAGAGAGAGAGAGAAGCCGATTAATGGACACTGCGCCTGAAGGGCATAAACACGGTTCGTTCGTTTCTTTCAGGTCTAGAATTCCTTCAGTATATATATATATATATATATATATATTATTATATACATAGTATAATCATATATCATATATATATTATATCTATACTAATATATATATATATAGATATATATATATATATATATATTATATAATAAAACAGTTAACACAAGATCATATCCCAAACCCACTCTATTAGAGTTTGGTTTCTCATAAGCCTAATTGAAAAACAAATCTTTCTGAAATTGTTTCCTTGCATTTTAATGAACGAGGAAGTGTTTTAATTCGTCTTTGCATTCTAATAAGTTCACACGTGACTTACTTCTGAGATCTTTGTTTAAGGCTCTAAAAATAGATTTGGAATGAAGGCGGAATAAAAAATGACGAGAAAATATTTTTAATATTTTTGTTAATTTTTTTTTTTTTTTTTTTTTTTTTGTTTTTTAATTTAAGTATGTATATTTTTTATTAAATTAATAATTTTTTAATTTCATTTATTTCATTCTTTGAATAGTTATTATTATTTTAATGTATTTTTATAGAATAACCCAGCTTTCAGAGCACGTTTTGTGTGTTATGAGTTAATATCAATATTTGTTACATAAAAAACGAAATTTTTTTGTTTGTTAATGTTATTGAAGAGCTTATTCTAAAGACTTTTTTTAACTATATATATAATATATTATATATATATTATAATATATATATATATATAATATAATATATATATATATAAATATTTTTCTAAACTTTTTTATAGATATATTATATATATATATAATATGTATCGACTCATCCTCTGAAGTTTTATTATTATTATTATTATTATATTTGTTACTTTTTTTCGCGCCGGCGGTTTCTTCTTCGCGATCCAGTTCTGGAGTTCGATATATATCTACATTGGGTAGAGTTAGCGTATTGGGTTAAAATTTGGAAGGGGTTAGAGGTGAGGGTAAACTTGGCTTGTATAGAAGTTACGTCCCCGCGGGTCCCCGAAGGGGACCCCACCCCCATTAAAAAACGAAGTGTTCGTCATTGGCTGAAATTTTGGTGAGAGGATTCAGAGTTGAATTTCTAGAAAGACTTGGTAGGGGAATCTGAAATGAGTTGGCTCCCCGGCACCGGTGTGGAAGCCCACTGGCGGTGCCGGAGTTAATAAACAGTCGGTATACAACCCAATATTGGTGTCCTTATATGGGTTATCGAGGTCGTAGAACTCGAATAGATGGTTATAAGACCGTATAGGGCGCCTAGGACCCTCCCCCATTAGGGGTCCCGGACTGAAAAACAAAGAGCAAGAGTTGCAAAAACACAAAGGAGGAAATGAAGAAGGATGAAAGAATGAAGAAGGAAGGAATAAGAATGAGGAAGGTGGAAGAAGAATGAGGAAGGAGGAGTAGGAGGTTGAATGCCGGAATCGCCTAGGGTAGACCGAGTTATTAATATTTGTGATAATGAAATGCAATATTGGTGTCCTTATATGTGTTTTTGGGTCTGTAGATTTCGAAAATAATGGTTTCAGAACCATTAAAACTATTGCATAATGTTATGTTTTCTGAATAACCCTAAAGATGAAAGTGTTGCATATCATACCATTGTGGAAAGGCCTTGAGGCATTAGCCTTAGTTAGAATGACACCGTTTTCCATATCAAGCTTAAAATGGGGCGGGGCTTGATTAGATTAATCACATTTCGTTCACAAGAGTATATTTATAGTCACTGAGGGAGGGTTGAGCCAGTTTATAAACAGTCGATCTTCTTGTGAACATCTAGGTGTGTATGTAAGGGGGTATGGAGCAGAATAATAATAATAATAATAATAATAATAATAATATTTTTTTTTCTTATTACAGGTCGTATTGTGGAAAAAAAGCAAGAATGAATATCCTCAATGTTGTTAGTACAAATAGAATGCAGAACTTGATGAAAATACTTGCTGTAAGTTTTATAAGTTTTTTTTTTTTAATTTTAATTTTATTATAACAAAAATTTAATTTTTCAGATTTATTATACAAAAAGTATAAACGTTAATTTACATATAATGTAAATTTTACCAAAAGTATAACTTTTAAAATTTTTTTTAAATTGTCCAAAAAAAGTATAAATTTTTATTTAAAAATTTTTTTTAATTTTTTTTTTTTTTTTTTGTTTTTTAAAAGTTTAAGTTTAAATATATTTATTGTGTATTATTATTCTTGTCATTCTGTTATATTAATGGTAGCGATGGTGGTGGTGGTGATGCAAATGGGTCAAATGGTGGATCTAATGACGGAAATATCGTTACTGACAGACAAGAATGGGACAAACAGCCACAACAACCAACAACAACCTCCAGCAGCAATCTCCAAAATAGAAGGCTCTGTGGAGCCGGAAGTAAGGCCAAAACAATTGCCCCGGTCGTATAGAGAGGAAGCATGGGCAAAACGGAGCGAATGACCACTCCCAGATCCTCTCCCAGTCCGAATATGACCCAATGCTCAATGTGCGGGAACCGTAGCGAACAGTAAAGGAGAAACTGATTGCTGGTCGTAAGAAGAAGCAACCAAAACGACGATTGAATGTTACTGGAGCACTTCGTGTCAACTATGTCGAAAACTGAGAGAGACGGTAACGAAAAATGTAGACAGTTGTGAGAAAACGATCAATGGAAAAAAAGTCCTGATGCTGCCCTGCAAACAGGTTCGGACAGTAACGAGACCATGCAGCCTTACCATCATCCTAATTGCAGAGACCGGATATAGACTGGACATGAAAGATCCTAATCCAGAGGAAACTACGCAAGATGTGCATGCTGACAGTCTTGGGGAAAGAAGGTAAGTGATTATTATTATTATTATATTATTATTATATATTATTATATTATTATTATTTATTATTATGATATTATTATCAGTCTAGAAAAGGCATAAAATTTTTAAAATTTCAGCTTTTAAATTTATGATGAATACATATATTTAATTGTATGGAATTAAGTTTCATTTTATAAAATATCAAACCCATTTTTAGTTTTTTTCTCTTTTCTCTTCTTCCTTCTCTCTTCTTCTTTGTTTTCTTCTTTCTTATTTTCTTGTCTCTGTCTATCTTCTTTTTTTTCTTCTTCTTCATTTCTTCTCCTTTTCTTCTCTTCTTCTTCTGTCTTCTTCATGTCTTATTCTTATTCTTATTATATATATATATATATATATATATATATATATATTATATGAGTATAATATATATATTATATATACTATATATATAATATATATATATATTATATACTTTACACTCATGGGTGCTATTTACTTTTTTTTCTATGTTCTCTTTTTTTTGGACAGAAAAAAAAAGGAAAAAGAATGAAGATGTCACGAGCCGACTTCGTCGGATATGAAGAGGGTTGGCGTATGGGGGAAAAAGTCCGGATACTGATCGTGCCAAAGTACAGATTAGAGTGGGACGAATCCCGGGGTTGGGTAATAGGGGTTTAGAACTTTAAGCGATGCATTTAAGGAGGGAGCGTATTAAGAAGTTCATTAGCATCTAAGAGAGAGATAACTATAGACAGTATGAGGCTCGGTCGATAACGAGACCAGCCGCCCCTCAAGGATGCCGCACTGAACAACGACGCATCGCACATACCGAGGCGGTACCAATCAGGCAATCCGGGCCAAAAAGGAACTGCATGCGGCAGAGACATTTCTAAGCATCTAGCCCAACTAGGCGAACCCGCAGTTAGACCCACTACAAGCCAGTATCGCGACGCCAAATACGACCGAAGCGGGGGGAGGTCCACCCTGATAACCTCACAAATCCACAGCCGACAGCACCCCTCAACAGTCCGTCGAGCCGTTTTCTCCCCTTTGGACGCTATTGATCCTTACTGTTCCTTGTTAACGGATGGGCGACGAAACCCAATTCCCAACCGCCAACATCGTCTGTAGGTTTACCTTTCGGAATAAGTCGATGAGGATATAGCTATCTCATTTATCGCAATAGGCTTGAAGACTTGCCTTTCAGTCGGGGATCAATATACCATTTTCTGGATTTTAAGTCGATCCTGTATAGCTCAATGAGCATATCAGGCAGAAATAATTTATTCTTACAGGGTGCATACAAGTTCGGAGGGAGTCGATGGATTGAGTACAAGTCATTTATTTAGAACAGAACGTCCAAGAATAAATAAAAAAAAGAAACGACCAACTATTAAAATCGATGATACAGTAGGTTGTGGATTTAAAGCCATTGCCATGGCCAAAATGTACAAGGCGGGTAAAAAACACAACGAAATCAAGTCTAATGCTTTGAAAACAGAGGGAAAGAAAATCGCTGACCAGTGCAAATTAAAATATGCTGAGCCATTAAGTTCTGATAAATTTGAAGTAATAGAGAGAGTCTTAAAATGTAGGATTTTTGTGTATAGTAACGATGGGGAAAGAGGATTCAGTGTGGTGCTATCAGACCTGACTGAGAAGATCGGGCAAAAACCATTATACGTTTTCAGGTTTTCCGATTTAGAGTTGTCTGAACATTATTTCTATGTACCTGAAGGTGTAATACGCTTAACCTTACAAGGACTTAACCGCAAAAATATTGCAGGCGACATTTTTTGTTCTAAATGTTACATCTTTGTAGATAATATTATACACCATCATGACACAAGAATGTATTTAATTGTTAAACAATGGTCTAAGGTATGATTGTCCAGGTAGATTGCATTGAGGTGAACAATATGTATTGCAAGAATGTCAACACGTAACACTTTTACAATGCTACTTGTTTTGAAAGTCATAAAAATTATGTGGTAAAATCTATATTTGTCCAAAATTTAATACACAAGTAACATAACACCCGATAAACAAAATCGAAGTAGGCATGAATGTGAAAAATGCCACTGTAAGTTTGGGCTACTGAGGCGTATATCCTCTTGATGGTAAGCAGGAATGTTATATGAACCATAGATGCTTAAAAGAGAACTAGAAAGAAGGTGAGGAAACCTAAAAATAACACACACTATTTTTACTAGACATAGAAAACTTCCAACCACAACCAGTCAGATTAATCCCGCACAATAATAACGGAAGAATAGATATGCGTTCCATATCATACTTGTAAGACAGTTGTATGTTATAAATTGTAGTGAAAAAGAATTGAGAGATGAACAATGTGAGAAGTGTATGACAAAACGAACAGAACATTTTCAAATAGAATTTCAATGCGTAAGGTATCTAATGAGAAAAATGCCCCTTGGATCCACGATTATAACGTATCTTTGTTCTTTTGCTTGAAACGCCATAAAGATGCTAATATAGTGTCGCTGCTCATAACGGTGGGCGCTTGATACTCAGTTCGTATATAATAGACTGCTTATTGAACCAGAGGTGACTGCTGTTAAAAGGATAATCCTATTAAAAAGAGCACCAAATATCATCGCAAATGACTCATTTAAAAACAATCATGTTTAAAGAACAACTTAATATATGCCGCCTGAAAAGCCTTACCAACAAGTATGGGTTTAGGACAGGCTAATCGTGGACAAGGGGTTCTTTCCCAATTAAGTTCTACTCCCGGACTTATATCTAGCCATTATTATATGTGAGGTGTCCTATTCCCTCTATATATATTTTGAAGAGACCCGATAATGCAAAACTGAAACAAATGAGTTTTATTGAATTGGTACCGCATCGTTTACTAAACAAGGATTATGATATAAAAAAGGAATGTATTAATTACTGTTAAAGATGTATATATCTTACGGAAAGTTTCGAAGCTCCCGTACATGTGTCAGAGATAGGTTTAAGAATGACGTTTTAGATGATTGTTCTTTCACTATTGGACGTCTGATTGCTTAGATCTTATCTAAGAACCTACATTTTAGTAAGAGACAAATCAATAGCATCATCTAGGTTCGAGTGCGAAACAGATAAATTTCTACGATTGGCAAAAATCAAACAATGGCTCAGAGTTTCTATGACAACATCTCTTATACGGAGACTAACAGCCTATTAAAACTCAATTCGCCTCGCCTTAGAGCAACAGAGGCTTCAAATTGATGAACTCAAGTCTTACGCACATATCACCCCTTGTATGCGTTTTAATTCTCGAAGCGATTCCCTCGAGCGTTTATCATCACAAAATAATACTAGATTACCCCTACTCTAATGGAGACTCTAAGCCTGACATTTATCTCTATCTACCTATTGTATGATGGGAACCCTCAAAAGAACCAAGACATGATACAAGAATGGGAAGCTTCTCATCGTCGATACATGCAGCCAGCCCTGGAGCAAGCTGTCACAGGACCTGTGAGAAGAAACGAACTATTTATATCTATCCATGGGTGGCATGCATGTCATCAGGTTTGTGAAAAGGGAAAGACACGCAGATAAGCAACAGCTTTAGACTATGTACACGATGACTTATGCACAGGAGAAAAGCGTATAAGATAGTGGATTGCGAGTGGTGAGGGTATGGGATGCGATGCCGAAACCATGAAACAAAGATGCAAAAGTACGTTTATGACCTCTAAGATGATGAGGTGATAAACAATGCGAAGAAGAAGAAGAAGTGCTTAGCCATTATGTTAATAGAATTGCGAATGATGTGCCATGAAACTTAAGTAGGGTGAGGCTGCATATGGAGGAGAACAGAGCCCTTGTCTCTAGCATTATTCCTCCTACAGATGGAAAAGAACGAAATAATTACTTGGATGTTACATCGTGTACCCTTGGGTTCAGAAAACCCAGGCATTCCCTAGTGGCACACCCACAAAATTATTCGGGAATCAAAACTTCCAATCTATTGAAGAATTCAGTTAGAGAGATTAATAAGAGAAACAAGTATTTGGTAGCTAATGTCGGGTCCTTCCACCTAATAAGCTCTATATGCCAGTTCTACCAGAAAGATACGATGAAAGACTCGTGTTCACATTATCAGGACATGTGCTGAAACGAAGCAGGAAACATTATGTAGACATACTAAGCGCAACGCGAGTTCCGTGGTATTTATACTACACCAAATTAGAATAGCATTAAAGAAAGGATACCAAAATCACTAAATTAACAGATATGGACATCTTACACCTAACGCATAGGATTGTTCAACAGAGTACATAAGAAGAATTCCTGAAATATAGACTGAAGCGATCAGACTTACCAGCAGGAATACCCAGGGTCAGATAGTCCTGTGTTCAACAATTCTAGAGACTTGAAAGAATCGAAGGCTGAAACTCGATAGAAGAAAAGAATAGGAAAGAATGCTGGGTTCGTGTTATAGCAAATTATGCCTTTAATTCGTCTTTGGGAAATTTCCTCCGAACGTACTCACATGTAAGAATATAATCTGTCACACCGATGCTCGATGGTATGGAAGTTGTTTTGAAGAGCAGTGTAAGAAGTACAGGATGTCACCCTGTATAGGCAAGAGTATATTTTCTTCTAGTGAAGTATACTTCTCTTGGCAGAGCAAACAACCAGAACCACGAATCATAAGCTATAGCTTGCTTTCCACTCAGCTCATTTCTGAGTTGTGAAAACATATATTAACTTCTGAGGAGTCTTAGACAAGAGTCTTATTACTGTGACTACCGATAGCTGTTTCTTTTTGTAACTGGACTGAGGAGACAATCTTGATCCCGGCTGTAGGGAAATTTTGGGGCTATTAACTGATGAAATAGGAAGAGGAAATAGTCTGATGCCTTTGTATGTACAGGTCCCTAAATCCTACGCTGTACGAATTATAAAAGAGGATGGGTCCATAGATCATCATATAATAAAGGCTAAAGGGTTAACCTTAAACAAAACAAACTAGGCCGAAATAATTTAATTTAACACATATGCTCACAAACTGGTCATAAAGTAACGACATGGAGGATGATGATGAGATATGAACGATTGATAGGAATTGAAAAAGAGCATTCTATTATTCCTGAAACTTAAGGAGGGGGAGGTGATATCAACGCACATTCAGCTGACGCACAATCGAAGAACAAGAAAAGGATACAGAGACTTTGTCATGGGTAACGCTATCATCAAGGATTGAAACAACAAACCCTGCATATAGGAAACCTTAAAGATAAAGAATCTCATTAGTGGCTCTGCCTAAAAACACCTACAATGAGAGATCCACTAAAGCTGATAAAAACGTATTCTAAAATGCTGCAACTTTCGCCAAAGCGCGGAGTCAGACTTAAAAGAGATTGAGAGATGGAATTAGCGCTCGTGATCTGCCCCACTCCTGAGATTGGTAAACCCAACTCATCAGCGGCGCCACAAATTCCATGATGGCTCAAGAATCCTCTTTCCCTTAATAGTTAAAGAAAAGAGCCAATGTTCATTAAACTTTTTCTAAATAAAAATGTAATAATATATATATATATTAGTATATATATATTATTATATATATATATATATATTATTATATAATATATTACTATTATATAATAATATATATATTATATATGATTTTAATTTTTCTATGGTATTTTATGATGATTTTTAATAAATGGATAAACGAAAATCTTTTCTCAATATCCTATTATTAAAATAAAATAATTAATAATAGTAATAATTTTATGTTATGTCTATCCAAAAATGATACTCAAAATGTGTACTTGAATCAGTAGATCAATAAATTCACAGTATGGTCAGGGGCGTAGCTTTGGATGTTGCTGAGATAGTGTTTGATTAGTGATTACTGCTTTAAAGGTAATGTAAAACGTTACAATTTAGGAAAAATTTTGATCTTAATCAATAGATCACAAGTATGTCAGCGGCTGGGTAGATTGGAATATGGTTTGATTAGGATTTACTGCTTATTAGGGTATGTAAAAAGGTAATTTTTTTTAAAAATGCTTATAAGAATGAATAAGTTAACCTATTTCGTTTAGAGATTACATACATCACAATATCTCAATAATAATAATTAAAAGTTCATGAGACCAATGCGTTGGAAAGAAAAGCAAACCTTTTTTTCGCGAACTCCGTAAATCTATTCATATTATCTACCGGACCCTGCGGCGTCGGTGCTGTGATGCGGACGCCGAACCGGAGGCTGAGCCGGAACCGCGGAACCGAAGGCTGAGACGGGGCTGCGGACGAGGCCTCAACCAGGGATTACAACTGGTCGAACCTGCAGGGGACTGCACAGCCTGAAGCTGAGTCGTTGGCTAGGGATGCGAACCAAAGATGAATGAACGCAATGTCATACATTGAATAGGTATTGATTTCGATGGTAAAGAAGGCACTGACGGAGGAGATGTAGAAGCGACCAGAAGGATACGTAGAAGGGATATTAAAACAACTCAGAAGTAATAATAATAAAAATAATAATAAGGTGTTCAGGCACGCGCCTCTTTCGCGCGCGACAGTCGTCGGGAGTGTAGTTACGTCATCACCTTCGATCCCAACGTTCAAATCAGCTCCATACTCAGATAACCCCAGGGCGTAAGCGCAATACCGGTGTGCATCCTCGGGGTGACCCTCACTCTACGGACTTGATTTTTAGTTCGTCTACCTTCCATATAGTTATATTCCAAGTTTAAAGCAAATATCTCTATTCCTTCATATCGAAAAGGGTGGTCGTGGTCAAAGGCACCCGATACTACTTATTTATATCCCGATAATTGTGACAGACCCTCTTCAGAAAAAGGTAAATCATAAATTTCACAAATCTGTATTACACAATATCACAAATGCGATGTGATATACAAAAATTACAATTTTGGAATCAGCACATCAAATATATCAATAATCAATTGCGGAAACCCCGTCCAAGAAATTTCATGTTTACCAGTATTAATAATTATTATTATTATTATTATTATTATTATTATATTATTATTATATTATTATTATGTATTATTATTATTATTATATTAAAAATTAACTTTAAAGTAGAAATTACTACAAAATAATATTAATGTTTAAAGCAAAAATTTTAAACAATTTTTAAAACAAGACTATAATTATCTTTAACAAAAATGAATTTATTTAGATAATATTGAAATGTTGTAGTGTAGGAAAATAAGTTGCTCTCCATGTTGTGGTCAGGAGCATATCCTCAAACATGTTACCCGCTTCTGAAAAAAGCTTTTTTAAAAAAAAAAAAGCTTTTCTGAAAAAAAGGCTTTTAAACTTTGAAGACCCGTAAAACTTTATATAGTAGATTTTTTTACTTAACAAATTTATTGATCCGCTTATCCAAATTTTGAACAGAAATAAGAGCTCACAGTATGGATATGTCAAGATGCCAAATACTAGAGAGACTCCACTTATTAATCAGACAAGTTTTAAGTAGAACCATATGTGGTGTGGCTTAGGAAGTCAAAGTTCAGTTCAACTGTGAGACTTTTCAAGGTTCCTGAAGTTTCAGTTTCCTTGGAACCAAAAATTCTGGTTCAGTGCATCTAAGTCTATTTTAAATTATCAAAAGGGTAAAATGAACATTTATTTTCAATAAAATCTCACGACCATTTTCTCATGTCGTCTATTTGGCCATATGTAATAAAAATGTCTACCAAGTTATCTCTTCAGTTTGAACGAATGGGTGTTTTTTGACGAATACAAATTTTTAAATTTTTAATATCGATGCTGATATTTACATTCATTTTATAGTATATAACTTATACAATTCCATTTATATGCCAAAAGGATAAGAAAGGAGCCTTAACATATCATATATATAACCTTATATATATATATATATATATATGTAACATATATATATCTCTCTCTATCATATATATATATATATATATATACTATATATATATATATATATATATATATATATATATATTTCGTTAGGTGGCGCTGGTTTGGGATGGCCGGCCTTAAAGTTCATTTCTGGTCCCCCCGTGTTACCACTCTGCATAGGGATAAAACTTACGTTAAAAATATTAGTTATATATATATATATATATATACTTTATATATACTATATATATGATATATATATATATATATATATATTTTATATATATATATATATATATATATATATATATATATATATATATATATATATATATATATGCTCTAACTATATATATATATATATCATCCAACTTTTAAAAGACTGGGGGTAGGCGCGTAACAGTACTGACAGAAAACGAGTGGAGGAATATGACACAAGTCGAAAAGAAAGCCCAGCCTTACCGCGCCCCCTCTATACCTATTAGCGAGAACTCGTCGCAGTCAGAAAATCCACCTAAAACTTCACAGGATAGCTGACAGTTTCAAGATGGCATATCGTCAAGTATAGGGTTCATCCCCTGACCCAGGTGGGCGACAACCATACCCTCTCGCACCTTTATTCTAGCCTCTGCCAAGTTCACATTTTTCTCCTTCAGATAATCGTTTACTGACTCAATCCACTTTTTCTTAGTGTCCCAACAGTTGATTTAACCGCTCTCATACCCCACTGCATCTTCGCTTAACCAACCAGGCCTGTCATTCATCCTTTCCACATGACCAAACCATCTCAACATTGCTTTCATTTGTTATCATTTACTCTTTCTCTTCACCACACTCTAATGCGTTCATTCCTCATTTCATCCAGTTTCATTTATATTAAATCTATGAATCCTCATAATTTCTAACTATGAGTAGAGCTGAAAAATATAAACATTTTTTTTATCATCTTATCCACTCAGCTTGATTATTATATTGTATGTTGTTTTCATAGACACCCTTCCAGTCTCTCTCTCTCTCTCTCTCTCTCTCTCTCTCTCTCTCTCTCTCTCTCTCTCTTCTTTTTTCTCTCTCTCTCTCTCTCTCTCTCTCTCTCTCTCTCTCTCTCTCTCTCTCTCTCTCTCTCTCTCTCTCTCTCTCTCTCTCTCTCTCTCTCTCTCTCTCTCTCTCTCTCTCTCTCTCTCATTTTGAGCTGTTTTCATATATTTTTATTGCCAATTCTTCACCACTTAAAAATTCCTCTTTTTCTTTATAATTTTCATTTTTCTCTCTCATTATATTCTAATGTGTAGGTATAAGAACAGATGGAGTGGAGAGTGAATGGTTTAATATTAAGAGTGGAGTGAGGCAGGGATGTGTTAAACCTCTAAAGCTATTTAATTCGTATATGGATGGGGTGTGGAATGAATTAATGGTATACAGGTGGCAGGGAAGGAGGTTGGACTGATTTAGAATGGAACAGAGTATTGGGTGTCCTGCTTATTTACGTAGATGATTTGGTTTTGTGTATGCAAATCAGAAAAAGTTTGAAAATAGAGGTTTTTATAGGTTATCATAAGTGGTATAAAGTAATGATTAGAATTAGAGAGGAAGAGTAAAGTGATTGTAGTGGTTTAGGAGAGTCCTCAGTGGGAAATCATGTCGAATGATAAGCAACTGGAACAATCATCCGAATTTAAATATGATATATATATATATATATATATATATATATATATATATATATATATATATATATATTATATATATATATATATATATATATATATATATATATATATAATAACTTAACATATATATATATGCTATATATATATATATATATATTATTTATTACAATTCTCATATTGATACTAGTTGACATATAAAGTTTTCCCTTTTCCACCACAGCCCCAGGGCTGTCAGTGCCTCTTCCTGCATGGGTTTTCAGTTCACCCCACCATGGATGAGGGTACAGTTGAAAACCGGTCATTTAAGCTCACCTCTGACCGGGCTGCCAATTTGTAGGGTTGAACCTTTGCTAACCTCATGAATTTTTATTTCTGCTTTGGTGTAATCCCACAGGCACGCCATTGAAGGCCGCCAGTTACATGTGTGCGCGGGCAAACCAACGTAGAGTTCTGAGGATCTTGAGGAGCACATCCACATTTACCTCGGGTTTGGGGTCGGGAGGTTGGTCACTGGGCTTCGACCTGTTGCTTGGAAGGATTGCACTTCCTAAAATATCTGCCTTTCCAATAGCCCATCTTTTTATTTACTTTTTATGTCTCATTGCTTTATTGCTGTAAGTGTTCATTCTTGGAACTTAGTCTGTAGTTATTTTTATATGGAAAAAGTCGTTAAAGAAAAAACATTTAAACCAAGATTGGCGAACATCGCCCAACGTGCCGCTACCATCTGTCGGGTTAGCTGACTGCCCGCGGTCCTTTGCGCTAGACCAGCACTTCCTTCTCCTACCTAAAGTTCCACGCCAATTTCAGCGATTCGTCGTATATGACCCAAACACCCCAGATAACACCCAATATTCGGGCAATCCCACAGAATTTTTAACAGTCGTTCTTATTCGTTACTTCACTGTACCCCGCTAGGAATGTCTGCGGGCCGTAACTGATACCTTCCACATACTGCAGTCCACTACCTTAGAAGCTCTTACAGGCACAGAATATTTTCTAAACGTCACACTTGGGTTTTAGGAGTTGAAGACCACTCAGTCACATTATTGAAATGGATCCATTCTCGTACAAACACTAACCAAACAAAAGTTATTTTATCATCTTTCAGCTGTCTACCAAACATTCTATAATATTTCTACCTGTGTCTAAACACATCTAAAGAACATATTTTATTTATGAACAGAAAGACGAAGATTTAACTGTCTTAAGAAATTTCCAGCAGAAAAGATTTTCTGTTACAGCATTATAGATTTCCCTCTGGAAGCTCTGACAAGCCAAATCATCGTTTATTTTGTGCCTATACCCTGTCCTGTAGAGACGAAAATAGGGTTCCCCAGGTCACAATTTTCGCACGTTTATCCCTCGACCCAGACGTTTGCTTCAAGCCATCAACGGTTTTTGGTCATCTAGAAAATACTGTAGGGACCTGTTAACATGCTCCCAATCTGGAGGTATTTCCACTCCCACCATGAAACACCCACTGAAACGGAGGAGGGACCCCAGTGCTTCTTCTTCAAATGCTTAATCTTACCGGTTTGAACAGGAGTCCTGGGCTATATCTTGCCATGCAAAAGATTATGAGATGCTGCCATAGCTCGGAAAATATCAGACAGTCAAAAGTCAATCTTACCCTCTAACAACAGCTGCCCCGCCTCCATGATAATCCATAACATTATGCTAACAGAACTCCTCTCTAAATTCCAATGAAGCTAGGCGGTACTGAAATCCCATACTGCTATGTTGCCCACATGCCAACTCCTCAAAATATTGGCAGCCCTTGATTCGATCTGCAAAAAGCCAAATCAGCATTTCTCCCAATTTTCGAAACCTAAACCATTAAACAAGCCCAGGAGACTAACTACGTTCCATCAGTACAAAATTTGGAAAACATTTCCTGCCAGGCACCTCCCATACCTTTAAATAGGTTCCTTAAACTTCACTGAGAAGACAATTTCTTTGTCCACATGATTTAGCCTCCACTATTGCTCCAAATCTGGAAGATGTTTAAACAGAAAGAATAGTCATAATGAATTATTCGTTAAATATAGGCAGTCCAGATTTTTAAACAGAAACTATGACCTCAGACGTAAAGAAAACACATATAGAAGGAGACCTCGCCATGGAAATCTATCAGAGACAAAAGCAATAGCTTCAACAGATTGTACTCAAACAATCACAGCTGCAACCCACCAATCAACCTTCTAATAGTATGCAAGATAATTCTAGCTCTTAGATCTTTATATAACTCTAATCTCCCAGTTTCTATCAACTCTCAAAGTTGTATACACAGAATGTAATTTGACAATAACCCAAATGGAGCTTAGTGTGATGACCCATTCTCTTTCTAATCTTCTGCACTTCAGAAAAGTGAATGGAAAACTGTTCCACGTAAACGTTGCAAACGCTCTAAGCGTTCTGGGTCTGTTGGAGGTGACCCAGAGGTCCCCACTCTCCAATCAAACTGTCCAATCTCTCAAAATCACTCGCAAGATGAATTACTGGCAAAATCTCAATAATGGACCTTGTCAATCCATCGAAATTGATGTCGTAACCCCAACACATTCTCATAAAGATGACACCCTTCCGGTGACACCTTCCCTCCCCATTTCCATAGGGGCAACTTCCTTCTTCTTCACACATTTCTGATCTGCTTGTTTGGCAGATGCTGGTACTACTCAAATAGTAAACATCCATTTCGATTGCTCTTCGAAACCAACCACTTTATACAATATGTATGGACTGTTTGGAACTCATATCTCGTATTCATGGTGGAAACCCCACCAAATGCTACTGAAAACTCCTTCCCAAAAGCAGTCGGCCTGATGACCAAGTCCTCCGTTTGTGTATTCTTCTTTACCACTTGGATTTGATGCTCCTCACGTCCAGATCCACATTATAATGCTCATCTTTGGCTGGATCTACCTCTAATACCTAGTCCATAGGAATGATTGTCTAAAAAGACTATCATCTGCAGCTTTATTATAACTATAGCATGGCTACTTTCCTTCAATGGAATTGTCGTGACTTACTATTCTAATTTCAGAAGAACCAGCTAATAATAAACACCTTTGTACACCAAAATGCAGCCATGTTTTGGGAACTGACTATGTCTGTCAGGACTTCTTTCAACAGTAGATGTAATCGCACTAACCTCCTATAGAAGAGGTGACAATGATGGGGGAGGTGCAGGAATACTCGTTCACAAATCTGTCCCCCTATTCCCCAACTCCTCTTCAACTAAACTTCATGATATAGCAGCACGAATTCTCGCCACCGACCACGTCACTCGTCTACTTTGAAACCAGTGGTGAATTTACTAAGGTCGACTTGGCTGATCTTTTTAAACAGCTCCCTACTCCGGTCGTTATACTAGGGACTTCAACCTCCGCCACCTTATGGAACGACTATCACTTCATTTCAAGATCTTAATAGATCTCCTAACCCCATTTTCCCTGGGATGCCTTAATATCCCTATATATGAACGTTTAGATACACATACTTCTTCTTGTATTGATATTTCCTTTGCTCCCATTCCCTTATGGTCGCTTTACCTGGTTCCACTTTGATTATTTATTCGGCATTGATCATTACCCAATAGTTTTAAATGACATAAACCCAAATGCAAACCTAACTCAACTGGCGTTATGATCCAGGCGAATGGTTCCATTTATCAATTTTGTACATGCTCCTCCCTTCAATAACCGATTTCGACTTCTTCAGTGGTGCGCTTTCCTTCTTCAACATCTCGGCAGCAGGCTTGCATTCTGCATTCTTCTCAGACAGACGTTCGGCGGCCAATTGATTCCCAAAGGTGCACTAGAAGAGAAGAGAGCAACGGAGCTTATTACAAAAAGATTTTTAAACATGATTATTTTTAAAGCGATATGGCGGATCTCAGCAATTGGCTCCATGGCACGAGAACAATATTTTTGAAGACTTATCAACTATTGCTCATACACCCTTCCCTTTAGTGTGAAATTGCACAGAAGAAAGTATCTCAATCTCCAGCAACTACGGTTCTTCACGATTATAGTTTTGATGCTGACACGATCTCCGCTCCTGCTGTTGTGGATGCGTTGGAGTTATGGCACACTGGCCACTCGAGTTTTCCGCTATCTGAGCCTTTCAACTGAGAGACCTGACTAGCACTGCCCAGTTTTTTCAGCAGCAGAAGGATCTTCTAATGCGCTACACTTGCAGGTATCAATACGCATTAGCGAAAAACGAACTGTGCATTTGGTCCAGACCTGATGTCAGGCATCACGCTGGATCATATCCATTCCTTGGCATCCAGCATTTTTGCTGGTTCTGTTGCAGAATCTATGGATCAGTTCTTAACTTTCCATCTATTTGGACTACAGCTTTTATAATTCCTATCCAACCCAGCAGATCTTAAGTTGGCGGACAACCAGAACCAAATTTCGCTGACCTGTTCCTGTAGAATTGGTGGAGAAAATGGTTTCTGCTTCCGCTTTCTCCCTGTTTCTGGAGAGCCCATAAACTTTCATCAAACTTCCAGTTTGGTTTCACAAAAATCGTTCAGCTACGGACCCCTTACTGCAAAACTAGACCAACTGACATCAGGAAGCCTTCTCAACTAGGTGTTCGTGGTTCTTGGTGCTTTTGACTTGTAGAAAAGCTTGACACAACTTGGAACTTACAGTTCTCCTTAGCTCATTAACTCGGTTTCTGGACAACTCCCTCTTTCATCAATGCCTTCTGTCAAGCAGATCCATTCAGGTTCGGTGCTCTTCTATTCTGTTACGTCACTTTACTCTGGGTAGAAGACGTTCACAGGAGTGATGTTCGCGGTTGTGGAGCCAGGTCGGGTGCAGCAGGTCAGAAGTCGGTAGTTTTGAGGAGGGTGGAGTCGGAGTCGAGTCGGAGTCGGTAATTTTGAAAGGGTGGAGTCGGAGTCGGTGATTCAAAAGGGTGGAGTCGGAATCGGAGTCAGGTGGGTCGGTAATTTCAAGTCGGAGTCTGGTAACTTTCAGATGTTGGTTGGAATCAGAAAATTTTAAGCTGACAAGTTATGGTGTGACTCTGTGGTACAACACAATCCTTCAAACAAGTTCTCTTACGGGTTCCACATCTGTAAATTTGCAAACTTTAGTTTTTAGCTACCTTATCAACAAGTTTGGTTATAATAAATCTGTAATTCAACCTTCAACCTTATACCATCCATATTTAAGATGGTGAAGAAATAAAAAACTCCAAGGTACGAATTTCTCTCAATGACAATGGTATTCTATACTAGCTGCTGCTTATATTATATCTACAGGGTAAGCCTAAATGAAGATCAACAACAAAAGCTAAATCACACTTTGCAACGTGACCAAACTGTATTAAAGGGTTCACAAGTTCAAAGAAAAGGAGCATCTGTGAACATATTGTAAGTGATGAACGACTATCCCCCCCATTACTGTCTCTCAAGTCATTTTTCTAGCTCCAGAAGATGAGTATGAAAACTTCTAGATATTGAGAGATTAGTCGAAAGCTTCGACTGGTTCAAGAAAAGGTCAAGGGTTTTCCTCATCCTTGTAAATATTCCATAACTTTAAAAAATTTCTCTGCTGCACTAGGATAGAGTTTGAAAGAATTTGATGCTAACTTAGAAGCTTAAGATAGAAGAATTAATCATTAAGTATCCAAGTATTTGTACAAGAAGCTTGCAATTGCTGCTACTGATCTACATCCAAAGCAAGTTAGCGTTGAACGGCTTTTTCTGTTACTCTTGGCATTGTAAAATCAGACTAGAGGAAAAATGAAGGAGAACCTAGCAGATGCTATTCTATTTTAAGAACTAATTCATTCATTGAGTAGATGACACTAGATGTAGTTCATGTATCAATAGTTTATATAAATATATATATGTATATATATATATATATATATATATATATATATATATATATATATATATATATAATAATATATATATATATATATATATATATATATATATATATATATATATATATATATATATATATATATATATATATATATATTATATACTCTCTCAAATATATAACACCCATCTCACATTGAGCTCTCAATTATGGAATTTCTGGCAAAGAAAAACATTAAAGTACTTCCACATCCTCCATACAGCCCTGATCTAGCTCCGTGCGATTTCTACCTCTTCCCGAAGTTGAAAACGAGACTGCGGTCATCTTTTGGTACATTGGAAAACATAAAAATATGTAACATAGACTAAACACTTCTGAAACGACTTCAGGCACTGCTATGAACAGCGGAGAAACATTGGAACCGCTGTGTTACTCACCAAGGGTGTACTTTACTATGAAGGAGACCTTTATATTTCAGGCAAGTCAATACATAATCAATACATTATCAGATACACTTACTTTTTTGGGACATAATATATATATATATATATATACTTTTTATATATATATATATATATATATATATATTATATATATATATATATATATATATATGCTATATGTATATATATATATATAACATATACATATATATATATATATATATATAATATATATCTATATATATATATATAAAAATTTAGACTGAATCAAAGAGGCTTAAAATTAGAATTGAGGCATTGCGTCATTTTTCTCGCTAACTCTTGGAATGATCCTGCTTTGACTCGGAGGATGCTTCCGGTAACCGCTGAAAGGGGCAGACGTATCACCGATGAGATCGTGGTTCATTCATCTTTCAACAATCTTTTTCTCGCGAAAATCCACCGGGACTGATGGAGCTTGTTCCTTATTCAGGAGAGAAGACATTACGTAATGAGGCATGGAAAAACTCTCGTTCTCCTATCACTCTTCCTACTAATTTTTCATTCTATTCCAAGATCAAATTTGCAGGGTTACTATTCATAATTAGCAACTTTCATTAACAAAAGTACCCAACCTCTTGGTTCTCCCACTGATAAAAATTTCTGGTCTCTTGCCAAAAATACTCTAATAACTTTGTAAATCTGCCTTTCTCCCTATTCTTCGACGGTTCTATTACTAACTCTCCTTCTAAATTTAAATCTCTTGGCCTCTTTTCATAATTCTACTGGATGATTCTGGCATTCCTCGCTGTCTCTTCCTCTCTCTCAGGTTTCTGCACTTCCTGTGATGCACATGATCACATTGTGCATGAGATCCTGAGATCTATGAAGCGCCAGGAAGAGGCTGAGTATATTTGGATGGCGCCCTCCCGTGTTTGGGGGTGTGCTTCTGAGCTCGCCTGCTCCTTGTTTAACTCTACTCTGTAGCAACACTAATACTTTTCCTCTCCAGTGCTGGAAGTGTGCTTTTTGTTCCAGCCGATCCGAAAAAGGTAGCCGTTCTGAGTCCTTCAAACTTGTCGCCTATAGCTCTGCCATTCTATCTAGTCTTTGAAACCTTTATAACTCTCATATCACGGATCTACAGGTCTCATTCCCTTTCAAGATCATCAGTGTGTTTCAGTTAAGGTCAACTGGTGACATGCTATCTAATTGATTTATGGTCTTCCTCTTAGGGACTATGAGGAGTCTTGCTTGGTAACACCCGACATATCAAAGCTTTGACCAGGAGGTGTAGCCACGTCTTCTCTCAAACTCTCTCTTCCTTTGGTTTCTCTTTCTCACCTTACTCATGTCTAGTTTCTCTACGATCATCATGCTCGCACTAATTGATGGGCGTCCTCTTCCCTCCTTTCCTATTAATTGTTGGTGTTCCTCAAGGTTCTTTTTATAACATTCTGCCTCTCCAGCAACGATCTCTATCAGGCTGTACTTCTAACTCTATTCACTGATGATGACTCAACTCTCCATTCTTCTACTTATTTCAAATCTGCCTCCCTCTTACATCTAGAGCTGCCTCGTCTTGGCTTTCTGATTCTATGCCCACTACGATCTGGATCGGTTTCGGGTAGGATGCAACCTTGTAAAGTTCAACTCTTTAAAACTCGCTAACATATCTACTCTAAAAACACCTCAAACTTTCTCTTTTCTTCGACGGCTCTAACGTCTCACCTGTGAATAACATAAACATTCTTGATCTCAACATAAACAACAAATTCTTAGAGCTGTATTCTATGGTTGCTAAAGTGGCCTCAAAGAAGCTGGGAGTTCTGTTCAGGTTTTGGGAATTTTTTTCCTCTGCACAGTTACTCCAGTTATGAGACCTTATTCATCTGTATACAGAACACTATTTCTCACATCTGAGGGGCTCCGGCTCCACCTTCTATTGGATAGGGTTGAGTCTCTAAAGCTAAGAGACTAATAAACTGTCCCACTTCTTTCAAACTCCCTTGACCCTCAATACGACAATGACGGTGGCGCACTATGTATTTTCTATAGGTATTGGTGTAAGTACTCAGGGGCTGACCTCTCGCATTCCACCACACAAATCGCTCTGTCTTCAATAAAGGGTGCATGTGAATGTTGCGTGATGTGAAACTGAACAATTCGTCGTGGTGCTTCTTTCATTCCAGCTTCTTCTGTTCTGTGGAACTCTTGCGCCTTCTGTTTTCCAACTGCTATTTGTAATCTTCGCCTCTTTTCATGTCACTCACTTGAAGATTTGATTTAAGCTAGGGATTGGGCAGTTTTATGTTTTATCTTCTGTCTCTCCTTGAAAAAGGTCCAGCCCACGTGAGTGTGGTTGGGTAGCTGTAAAAAAAAAAATGGATTTTATATGTTTGCAGATGATACAAAATGACTACCTTATTAAAAAATCATGATGGAATATATAGTTCAAAATAATGTTGATAACTTTTCTTAGGTCAACAGATAAGTGACAAATAAATTTTAATTAATAGTAAAAAAGTGCAAGGTTCTTCATTTAGGTAACTCAAACTAAAGATTTAACTACTGATATGAATGAATTAGGCAGGTCTTGTGGACCAAAAAAAAACTTAGATGTGAGTATAAGCAGCAATCTGAAACTAACTTTCAGTGTTTGGAAGCAAGGAATAAAGCCAATAAGATGTTAAGTATAATAAATCGCAATATGGTTTACAAAACAAAGTTATAATTAGCTGTATAATAGCTATTTTAGGTCAATATTGAAGTATTGCACCTGAGTTTAGACCATTGTTTAAAAAAAGAACCTAATTTTGAAGATAGTGTAAAAAGTAGTGTGCAACAGTTATTTTCTAGCTTTTGGGGTAAGAGCTATGAGAGGCTGAAGGAGTTAGGAATGTTTTCATTAGAAAGGCGATTTCTCATTTCGTGCATTTTGCAGCTAATGGACCCATCTATACTATTTCAAGTTTGAAGTCATTTTCGAAAAATGGTAATAGTTGAAAAGAACAATGTAAAAAACAAAAGTTTTGAAAAATGAAAATTCTTAAAGGGTGACCTGAACTGAAAACAGTCAAGCATGACGTTTTCAGAGATGAAAAGCTACAGTTTGCTTTTACATCAAAATTAACTGAAAATTAAGAATATTATGTCCACCTTTAGAGGTGGTGAAATTGGGCTCAGCCCTAAGCAAATATTGGACCCTACCCTTTATTAGTATTATATATATATATATCTATATATATATATATATATAATAATATATGTATATATATATGTATATATATATATATAACTATATCTATACCTATATATATACTATATATATATATATATATATATCTATATATATATATAACAAAAAAATTTTTTTAAGTACGACCCTATATATATATATATATATATATATATATATATATAATAATAACATATATATATATATATATATATATATATATATATATATATAATATATATATATAACAACATATACATATATATATATATATAATATATATATACTATCATATATAATCGTCTATGTCCTTACAGCTATACAGGACCACCAGAGTGGGGTTAATCTGCATTACACTGAGCAGAAAGCATTTGAATAATGAGCGAAGGAGTCAGAAGGCTCCGGTATCCCTTTATACCTTTTGAAAGTAGGGAGCTCCGTCGACAGAAGTCACCTGAAGGCTTCCGGCCCCTCACTGTGGCATCTCCCAGTAGTAGGGTTTATCCCTTATTTAAAGTGGGCCTAACTACTCTCTCTCACAAAAACACCGCCATTCACTCCCATACAACTTTCTTCTCGCCTCTGCTAAACTGGATTCTCTCAGCTGCAGACATTCTTTTGCTGACTCACTCCACTTTAGTAACTGCTATATATATACATAACTATGCCTTACTTTTTATATATATATATATATATATATATATATATCTATATATATATATATATATATATATATATAATAACATATTATATATATATATATATATATATATAATATAATAATATATATATATATATAATATATCTATGTATATATATATATATATATATCATATATATATATATATATATACTATATATATATATATAACATACATAGCATAACATATAACATAATATATATAATAGCACTATATATATACTATATATATAACAACAACTACTTTATCTCCTATATATATCTCTCTTATATATAACTACTATATATATATATATATATTTTCAGAGGGTGGGCGAGTCGGAAGGTCGGAGTCGGTAATTTTCAAAGGGTGGAGTCGGAGTCCGGTAATTTTCAAGGGTCGGAGTCGGGTAGAGGTCAGAGTCGGTAATTTTGAAGAGGGTGGGTCAGGTGGAGTCAGAAAATTTTGAACCGACTCCCACAGCCTGATTCTAAGTGTCTTCTCTTCTCTCCAGTTTAATGATATCGTTACCTATCAACGACTGTCTCAATTTTTCTCTCTATGTCTATGACGCCATTATATATAACAACCCGGTGCCAGGCTGAACTTTCTTGAACGCAGTAGCTTCAGTAAATATTTCACAATGGAACACTCTCCCCCATGACGTTTTCTCCCACAAAGCTAGCAGTGCTTTTTAAGAAAAACGAAATCGAAGAGCTTTACCACCTTCACCCTTAAATCTAACTTATATACGGTTCCTTAATTCCTGTTACTTCACAGGCCAATTCCGGTTTCAAACTCGAATGACCCTAACTTTACTCATCACACGCATGACCAAACACCTGAAAACAATTGTCATCGCGCTTGACCTGATACGTCATCTCTGCCTCAAAATCTTGGGGTGCTGATCCCCATAGTCCATTTACGCCTCTACACTAGCCCTAATCCGATCAAACTGAACTATGGCTGGCACGGTGTACGGCCAAACCTCCACGGCACTACTACACCTAACTAGATCATCCAAATGAGGCAATTAGATCTCTGCTGGAACTACTGATCGTTCCCCAGGTGAACGAAGTTGAAGCCAATGTGATTCCACTCTCTCTTCGAAGAGAATATATGTACAAGCTATCAACAATCCCAATACAAGTCTGCTCTGACACCGATTCTGGGAGACCCTCAAGTCCCAATTACCTGACCATTTGCAAATACAGTCTGCTTTGTCTGTTTCCTCAACATCCCACAAAGATTTTTGCCTTTCTCTTACGACGAGACTTGTAATATTCCCCGCTCCACACCATTTTGCTTGGCTCTGACCTCTTTCCAAATCTAGCCATCCTGCTGTCTTGTTAAAAGCATCATTCTGTCTCATTCCACAGTTCATGATAGATTTACTCCAGTGTTTACTGACAGCTCTAAAACAACCAGGAACAGTGTGGGCGCATCTGCTGTCTTACCTGACCACATGGCCTCTCATACCCTCCCCCTCTGTGCTTCCAATATTTACAGCAGTGTGGCTATAATGATGTTGCCAACCCTACCGAATCTAATCCACTTAACCAAGAAAACTCTTATGTCATTTATTCAGATTCGCTCAGTGCGCTGGCGCTTAAACCCTATTAAACACAATGGTACATCCGCTGTACATGTTGCTAGCTATCCATTTCCAAAATAAATGTTATTTATGTTGGACCCCACTCTCATCAGCAGGGGTGTTAGCAATGAAATCGCAGCAAACAGGCCAAAATGGCCACCTCTCTTTTCGGAATTGTTCCAGGTACCTCCAGTGCCATTCGACAGGGCGCTCCATCAACCGATTACTATCTCCTCCGACAAAGGTTCGATCTTGTGGCAGGTATGGATGAAAGATGATGTCAGCGGGAGCGAAACTTAGAAATATAAAGCCGATCATTGGTGAGTGGTCTTTCCCACCGACGAAAGCTGGCTTACACGAGGTGATACTTGCCCGCCTCCGTATTACCAAAATGTCTCAAGTCACTATATGTCACGGAACCCCCTCCCATTTTCAAATTTTGCCGTTGCCACACTCCTCAATCTGTTCATGTTTTGCTATTTGATTGTCGGCAGCTGGACTATTAACAATAAATCATTTTTCCTGCATATGATTCATAACACCTTCATTGATTATCCCATATCTTATTCAAAATCTTCCACTTTTACTTAGTAACCCTATTTGATTTGATAACATTTGTTTTGTTATGTAATCTTAGGTTCTTTATAATATATATAACACATATATATATATATATATATATATATATATATATGTATATATATATATATATATATATATATATATATATATATATCTTCTATTATATATATATATATATATATACTGTATATAAATATATATATATGTAATATATGTAATATATATAATAACAACAATAATATATACTGTATGTACTCCTCCATATAACTCATCCTCCATACTCTTATCTCTCTTATATATATATATATACTATATATATCCTCTTTACCCCCCTAAGTGAAATCACTGCATACTCATATAGTAACCTTAGCAACATACCTCTGTATAATATATATAATATATGTATGCTGTAACTGTATATATATATATATATATGTATATATATATATCCATATATAAATGTATATATATATATGTATATATAATAATTACTATATATATATACTATATATATACAACTCTTTCATGTATATAATAACCAACAACAACATATATGTAGCATATATATATCTACCTCTATATATGTATCCACGTGTGCTGTGGTACAATTGGACTTACCTGGGGAGGAATTTGCTAGTATTTTCTAATAAGGATGTATCATTGCAGTTATGTTGCTTCCCAGGCTAACATGTATTTCTCTCTTTATTTCAACCTGGGGTTCAAGTTTTACTGAAGATTGGATCCGGCTATGACAAGGATCCTATCTTGAAAGGTGTGTACATAACCATAACAGGCAACCTCAATGAAATGTTGATATTTGTCATTGGAACTTTTCCTCAACCTTCCGAAGCATATAGTGGACTTACATCTTAGAAGTCTACAATAAAATGGTCACAGTTGCTTTCTATCTGCTCTTTAAATATATTTATATGATCTGTACTGCAACTCACATCCTCCTCTATAAAAAATCAATAGTAATGCAGATGCCCTAACGATCACAGCCCAAAGTCTTTCTATAAATACAACAAGATAAGAACTACAGCATATACTTAGACCAATTTGAACTAAATGATCTAACCTTACAGAAGGCAAACCTCTCCTCAATCTATCACAGTATTCACTAACAAAGTCAAACTTTTGTGGACTCCACCTATCGTT
>JABUQX010119590.1:15000-19245 GCA_015478945.1 Trachelipus rathkii | reverse complement strand
GATATAGTATAGTATACTACGTATAGTAGTTATAAGTTATACGTATATAGATGATATAAGTATACTGATATATGTAGTGTAGGTACTACTATACATATATAGGCGTAGTGTATAGCATAATAAGAGTTGACTGATATGTTAGACAGTAGTAGGGGGATATATGAGCTAAGCTAGGGTTCTAGGGTGGATTGAGTATGTAAGTAAATTAGAGTATATACGAGGTATGATAGTATCTATACTATATTATGTAGTTATATAAGATGTATTATAATGTTGTATATAGTATATATATAGAATGGTAGTAGGACTACTAGTGATATAGATAATATGTAGGGTGATAGGTATAGGTATAGTAGATAGCAGTTGTACAGCGTTGGGGGCTCACTTGGAGGTTAAGGGGAGGTCTTTTTAGGCTCCCTTGAAAAGAACGCGGATGTCCCTGCTGTTCAGGTGTGGGTTCGGAAGATCGCTCGTGTGGCGGGGAGCGCGTACATGAACGGACGAAAAATTATCCGTCTAGTATGAGATATTTAGGCAGTATTGCGTTTAAGCGCGCCTTGAGTGTATTACAACTAATCGTCAAGTGACACAGAATCATCACAACAAACAGTAGCCAACACATACAACAGAAGCAATCTCATTCACATAAAAATGCATGCTTCACTCATTGGAAAGGCAGCGTATTAGGATGCGAACCCACGCCTGCGGTGGCAAGCACTCCGACTGGCGCTGGGGTCTCGAAGCCAGGGCTTGCTCATCGGGCCTCATATCCTTGCACCTTTAACCAACTTGCTGCAGAAACTAGACAATTACTTTGCCTGACCAAATTTGCCGATCTGCGGGATTGAGGTTTTTCGATGCATATCTTATCGTATTTATATATATAATATATATGAGTATATATATATAGTATATATAATATTATATTATATAATATAGTATATTATATATATTATCTATATATATATATATATATATATATATATATATGTATATATATATATATATATATATATATATATATATATATATATATATATATATATATATATATATATAATATATATATATATATAATATATATATATATATATTATATATATATATATATACCTATGTATAATATATATATATATATATATATATATATATATATATTCAAGGAAATCGAAATTTGGAAGCCTAATTTCATACCCAGCAGGGAGCTCAATATGTCTATATAATTTGACATAGTGAAAATGCTGAAGCTGTCAAATAAATTTTGATGAAAAAATGAAAAAAGAAAATTCAACCAATATATGAACAGACTTTAACGCTTGAAATACTGTAATGCTGATACTATAATACTAACATTATAATAATAATCCACCAATAAAATATTAATGAGAAAATGGAAAAATAGAAATTCATTTCCTATATGAACAGACTTCAATGCTTGAAATACTGTAATGCTGATACTATAATAATAACATTTTAATACTAATAAACCCTAACAAATATTTCCCTTTATTATCTAGAAAACACACTTTAAAATTATTTCCATTGGTTTTTGCACTGAAAATTGACACAGATATTCTTGATTCTATGACATTCAAAATATATTTATTTCTGTTTTCAAAGCCAATTCGATCCTCTGAGGCTCTAGCGACTAAGCTAATTCCACCATTGACACCTTAGATGTGACAAGGAATAAAAGGAAGTTCAAGAAGTTTTGTAATAGCTTTAAGTAAATCATCATTTGAAAATTCTTGTAAGAGTGGTGGAAAAGTTATGGTTTTCTTGTTCCAGTCGATCACGTCAGTATACTCAATAGCTTGGAAATTAATACAAAACTAAACTTCTCATTGTTCCTTTTGTTCATGCATTTATTTTGCGGTGAAGGGGTGTCTTTCTAATCTCTACTCTATCTCAGAGAACATTGAAAGGAAAATATTATCTGGGTGTGTAAAGTATGCATTGTTCCTGAGATCATTTTCCATGATTGTTCGTTGCTCCTCCCTCTGATTTCTGATGAGAAAAATAAATAGTAAAAATTCATAGCACCTTTTGTAGCTTTTGGATGTGATTTAATCCATGCAACCTGGGTCATATACTTATAATATGATATGATCTAAATTCTGGAGATTTGTTCTTGTATTTGGTGCTGAGACATAAACGCGTGGGATTTTATTAACTCTTGCGAACCATCTTGTAAGATGCAAAACTCCTGGAGATTTTAAGACCAATTGCTTTGAAATATTGCCAGACTTTATTCCAATGCACATTTTGTAGAGATATTTCTGATCATTACTGAAGTTTGTAATTATTTTTTCAAGAACTTCAATCTCACATTGCAAGGACAAAAATTCAACTATGTTTAATGATCTTAAATCTTATTTTATTTTATTTACAATCATACTTTTCAAGCTTCTGAGCCCGTTGTTTTGCCACCAATCATTTCAAATACATATATAAAGAGCAGATCATTAGCATGCAGAAAACATTTTAGGCACTGAAGAGCCCTCTCAATTTGAATTACTGTATAATTAATTTTTGCTGCATTATCTACACGGACAGTGTTTATAATTGTACCGACACAAAGCATTAAAACTATCAGAATCAATTAGAAATGAAACTAATTCATATGCTACGTATCAAGCGCTTCCTTTGTCAGGAGTTATGTGATCTAAGTAGACAGCATACGATTCTTTAATAAGAACGTAATGTTTTTCATATCTCATACCTGCAAGAGTTTTGGTTTGATCTATATCTGCAACAAAACTGATGCACTCAATTCTTTGGTTCTGAAGCTTGTGTAGAGTTTGCTTTCTTAACCCAACTAATTTTCTTTCTTTTTCTAATTTTTTTCTATCTAGCATATTGCTTGTATTTAAAATTCCCATATCTTGCAAAGTAGCATCAAAATTGTAGCTGTAGCTCTACACTCATACGGTATATCTCTGTTGTCACAGATAATTTCTCCTATAAAAATCTGTTTTGATTGTTTTCTCGTAATTCGGAATCTGAAACAAAGTATGAATCACTCTTTTCGTAACTTTCAATATTTTCCTCAACGTTGCATGAAGAATCATTATCACAAAATTAAGGAAAGCTTTCAGCAAGGCTACTAGATTTAATTTTTCCATATTCAAGTATTCATATGTGTTGATCTCTTTTTCTTGCTGAAGTGGTTCTATCTATTGGACCAACATGGTTAATTCTTTTAATTTGTTCAATAAGAGATTCTTACTCAATCACTGGAATTCTAATTGTACATCTACAATCTGGTCCGCTGATTTTCTTATCATAGCAAGCACATGTATACATATATCAAACATCTTATCATATGCTCTTACTTTTATAATAAAGATGTCACTTATTTGTTCGAAAGGAACTTTAATTAGATTTGTTGCTGACATCATCATGCTTTCAACTTTCAAAGCAACCGGCTCGAATGATATATAAGGAAATGAAAACATATCCCAAATGCATTTGACTTCTTTTTCAATAATTCTATAACATACTTTTGCTCTTTTTCTGGCCTTTGATTCAATATCTTCTCTATTCCGTACATATAGGTAGTGACGAAAAACGTCATCCTTTAAAATGGTTATCGAGGCTGGAAAGCCTATAGAGTGTCCATATGAGAAATCATGTGTTTTGCTTCTTTGGGAAGTCTTTATTATTATTATTATTATTATTATTATTATTATTATTATTATTATTATTATTATTATTATTATTATTATTATTATTATTATTATTATTATTATTATTATTATTATTATTATTATTATTATTATTTATTATTATTATTATTAACTCATTATTATTATTAATTATTATTATTATTATATATATTATTATTCTTATATTATATTATATTATTATGATATTATTATTATATTATTATTATTATTATTATTGCTTATTATTATTATTATTATTATTATATTATTATTTTATTATATTATTTATTATTATTATTAATTATTATTATTATTATTTATTATATTAGGATCATTATCATGATTTGCATGATTATTAATTATTATATTATTATTATATTTTTTATTTTTTTTTTCATTGTTGTATTATTATTCATTATATATTATTATTATTATTAATTTTATTACTATTCATTATTTCTATTATTATTATTATTATTATTATTATTATTTATATTATTATTATTATATTATTTATTATTATTATTATATTATTATTATTATTGATTATATATTATTATTTTATTATTATTATTAT
>JABUQX010119590.1:5000-7500 GCA_015478945.1 Trachelipus rathkii | reverse complement strand
GCGGCCAGTTTGCTTTGTTGTAGTTGTCTGTATATTAGTGATTTTTTTGGGAGGATTGATGGGGGATTAGCGAGCATAAGCAATAGGACAGGTGTCCGATTCAGGCAGTAATGGTCCCATGTAGTAAGTGGGATGTAGGAGGGAACAGAATGTGGACGTCTGGGGAACGTAGTGGATGTGACTGGGGAGGGATTCAGGGTGAAGTTTTTGAATTAAGGATATTAGGGATTCTAATTCGTTTAAGGATAATGGTTGCCTCGGGGGTCAGAAGGGTAGTCTTTATACCAGGCAGTGTGGTGGGCATTAAAATCTCCTCCGAGGATGAGATTTGGGTATGTGGATAAAGGTGTTAGTGGGGGTGTGAGGTTGTTTGGGGGGGATTTGGGGAAGTGGGGTGGCGAATATAGAGATTGAAGATGTTATAGGTGGTCTTGTTCAGGAGGATGGAACAGGATTGGGATTTTATTAGTGCGTTTGGTAATAAAGTGGAGGTGTCAGAAGTTGTGTTGTGGTTGGTAATGTTGTTATGGATCAGTGTTAGGAGGGAGTGTTGGTTGGAGTAGATGGCGTCATAACCATAAAACGTGGGGAGTGGGGTGTTTTGGGGGAGGGAGGCTTCTTGTATGATGGCTATATGGATATTATATTTTTTGAGGAAATGGTAGAGTTCTTCACAGTGCACTTTATATATATATATATATATATATATATATATATATATATATATATATATATATATATATATATATATATATATATATATATAATATAAATAAATTTATAATATATTTTTCATAATATATTATCGAAGAATAATTATAATGACAATTTATCTGAAATAAAAAAAAATAACAGCAAAAAATTCCGTTGTAATGTGGCTAAGATTATTTATAAATGAATCTAAGGATATTTTATATTGGCCTGTGTAAGCTTCACAGTGCACTTTCACACTATGCTCCGTGCATAGCAAAAGTGCACATATATCCTAAAATCATATTAGAAGATTAAAATTGATTCTCAAACAAATTACATTAGACATAGTAAAACGTATGATTTAACTGAATTACTTAAACATTGGGAATAATATAAATTAAGGGGTAAAATGGAGAGTATGTATGACAGGGGTAGAATAGGTGGCAGATGATTCAAAAAATAATATATTACTGAGGAAGGTTTATGGAACAACATGAAAAGTGTGGAATTATAAAAAAAAACATTATACATGTTTCGAGCTCAGTAATTTGTATATATATACAGTATTGGTGAAGTATCGGATATCAAATTTTTAAAATCCCTGGTGCAGATAGATGTGAATGCTGGTGTCAAATTTTTCAATCCGCTGAGACTGAGACTATTTAATGGTGAATATCCGCAGATGCGTATATTTTCATTAGTATATATCAATACTACGTCTTCACACACACACACACACACACACACACACACACACACACACACATATATATATTCTCATATATATATATATGTAATGTATATAATAACATATATGTATATAATAATATGTAATATATATATATATATATATATGTTTATAATATACTATATAATATATATGTATATGCATAATAATATACTCTTTATATCTTCTTCTTTCTTCTTACATATATAATAATAATAATAATATATATATATATATATATATCATAATAATATATATAACATAATATATATATAATATATATACATATATATACATATAAATATAATATAATAATATATATATATATATATATATATATATATATATATATGTAATAATAATAATATTTCTTTACTCTATATATATATATATATATATATAGCAACATATATATATACATATATATATATATATTTATATATATATAATAATAATAATATATATATATATATATATATATATAAATATATATATATGTAATATATATATATCTTCTTTATAACATATAACTAATAATATATATATATATATATATATATATATATATATATATATATATATATAATAATAACTATATATATATATATATATATATATATATATATATATATATATATATATATATATTTATATATTTTTATATATATATATATATATATATATATATATATATATATATATATATATATATATATATATATATATATATATATATATATATATATATATATATATATATATCATCATCATCATCATCCGTCATCATAACCAACCTTCTCTCCCCAAGACCAGGGGTAAAGTGCATAGCATGCACTGGGAACTGACAAACAGTAGAAGAATATGACGTAAGTAGAAAAGAAAGCCCAGCCTTACCGCTTCCTTCATTCCTTTTAGTGAGAACTCGTCGCAGTCAGAAAATCTACCCAAGAGATTCACGTGACCACGACGGACCCTCACTGTGGAATCTCGTCAATGCAGGGTTCATCCCTTGGCTCAGGTAGGCCATAAAACTCCTCACAAACTCCGTAATTCACTCCTATTATGCACAATTCTTCTTGC